>APFE030238520.1:67929-184466 GCA_000404065.3 Pinus taeda
AAACCCTCACGAGCGTTTAATAATAAAATTAAACGTTTGTTGGTTTTCACCCTACGGGGTTTCCAGGGTATATTGGTGTTCAATGGTGTGATTGCCTTTTGTGTCAGTTTGATGATGATGAATCCTTGATGTTGATGGTTCTTTATTTGATGGCATGATCATATTGTTCACGTATGAGATTAATTAATATGTTTATGGAAATTAAAAAATGGATGCAAGGATTCATGAGATAGTTTATGTTATTACACTACCACAGTGGTGGTTAAAGGTTATGCAATGGTTATGTAACTTATTTTCTTTGATGGCAATTTACTTGATGTACTAATGAATATTATATCTAATGGTTAATGATGAATTGTGGCGTTGTGAATTGGATAATTACTTGTGGTAATTTGTATAAAAAAATTCTAACTCCCTACTTTTACATGCGAGGTTACTGGGGTATGTAACAAGTGGTATCAGAGCTAAAGGTTGCAGTACTGGCACCTTTGGGAATTGGTAAGCGGAGAAGAAATTGAGGTATGACACCAGTGGCATTAACTCAGGTATGTGTTTAATCATTCACATATTGATTTGTGTAGTACACTACCTTCGGCATGATATGTGTGAATCATTTTTATAACTGCTTTGAGTAGTAAGTAATGAAGTTGTTGCGTAACTATGTTCATGACATTGGATTCCTGATGATGATAAAATACAATGAAACTTTTGTCGCACTTAAGAACAATATTGAACACTCATTACACTTATGAAAAATCTTGAACACTCATTGACGAAAGTGGCAATCAATAACCCACTTTTGATTTGCAAATATGGCGATAACAATGATGTATTTATTAAATAGGATTGATGTTGCAATGAACTAATTTTAATGAGGTAATGCATGAATGTAAAATACGGGAATGTCCTTTGATGATATGGTGTTTAAAAAAAAAAAAAAGAGACTGTGCAAGACAAGCAAGGGCAAGAGCCAGTGCATGCGCAACGTCCACTTGAAGATAGTCATAAATATTTGCCAGTTGTGGTGCATGGAATAAATCTTCAAAGGGAAATATCAAGACGGAGCTGGAGGAGGAAATAATTTGTACTTATGGAAATGCTTTGCACTTCAACCATTGTTTTGGACCCTCTGTACATGATTTCTCATCTGTGAGGCCCTCGTCGAGCTCCGTGGTGGTGTAGCATAATGAAGAGAAAGATTGAGGAGCGGTTTTAACATCGAGATCCTGCGGTGTGGAGGCTGCCAGGAAAAGATAAGTATCTTGCTTGATTCTCTTGAATTAAAATATGTGCATGTTATTATATTTACAATATTGCATTCTGAGAAGATAGTTCTCGTAAGTTTTATTCCTGGTTTTCCAGATTTGTAACTGTCTATTTTTGTGCTATTTGATATGGATATTTTGGCACGCAGTAGAAAACTTTAACTGCTTGAATCAACTTGATTGTAATAACTAATTTTTGATTCAGTCTTGTCATAGATGCTTGAAGATGATTGGTAGTTGAGATTGGTTAGTATTGCATGACTAACCAATAGAACTTATATGCATTAATTGCATTAGATTTAAGATTATTACAATTCGTAAACAAGTGATGGTTGATTGATGTCACATGCGTGGAATGTGTATGACGATTTTATGAGAAGAGTTCTTAATTTTACTGACCATGAGAATGCTTCATGAATAGTGTATGCTTATGTCTTAATTATTTGAGATTCACTAGCATGGTATGTATTTATGTTAATCATTACTAGTTGTGAGATAAAAATCCTTTGAGCCTCGATTTAATGATGGTTGAATTTATCTCTACTATGGGAATGACGGATTTCTTATGCATGTTGCATTCCAGTATAAAGTTAATTGTAGAGGCATGTTCAGTGGGTAACATTTCTAGAACCCATTCATGGTAGAATTACATGTGATAATTATTCATAAATAGACTACCTGTGTTAATGCAGTTGTCAGTAAACTCTAACTACCTTTCGCAACTATAGATGCTTCCAAAGGAAAAGGAAGCAAGGAGAAGGAAGAATATCGTGCTGTAGGGACAAACGGAGATGGGAAAAAGAATCGCTAAGTCGGGTGATGACCAAATAGCGCAAGCTTTGAGTGCCAGAATCTTGCAGAAGACGCTAAGTCTGGTGATGACCACATAACGCTTGATGTGCATGTGAGTATTCCTTTGAGCATGCTTAAAGAATTGGAAAATGACAACTAAAGTGTGTTGATGTTAATGATTTTCGTAATGTCTCCTTGAAGTCATTATTTTGAAATGGTCACATAGTAGTGATAAGATAGTTGCTGCATCTAACATCAAGTGATAACTCTAGTGCATGTCTGACACTTAGGGGATCATGCTTCTAATTGCATAAGTAGAGGAATCACTTCCGAAAAGGGTAGTATAATTAGTTAGTTATGCATGTTGAACCAAGGATGGTTAGAACACCTTGATTATGCTTAATTATATTAATGATGCATGGCCAATGCTGGCCATAGTAAACGTAAGATAATACACCATTAATGACGATTGGATTCAGACAATAGACTATGGGAAATTGGAAATGTTTGGATCATTAACTCAACTATTGTTGACAATTATACTTGCATATGCTTTTATACATGACGATATTGTATGCATGAGAATTTTTGGAAATTGAATACTTGTTAACTGATGCATAATTATAACTAATGTTGCTGATGGGATTAAGTAGTGGTAGCTTAATGGCAATAAGAAAACTCATCACCTACATCGTTGCAATGTGAACTGCAATCATAAATGAGAAAGAATAAAGTTATATGATATGCATGAATTGTGTTATTTGGAAAATTTGAATGCATACAACATGTATGATAGATATGTTTCCCATCAATCTAGATGTTGTGAACCCATGATGAGGGTTAAGTGTAAATGCATGTTGTACATGCATGTTTATTTTGTTAATGATAATATACATATGGTTCATTACGTAAATTGCTTTGGGAAAGAATAATAAAAGAGAAATTTAAAATGCGAGACAGTTGCAAATAGTGGGTTGATGGCAATTACCTGCCCGAAGGGGTTGATGGTACTTGTCTGCCCGGATTGTGAAAGGTTAGAATGCCTTGGGTTGATGGCAGTTACCTGCCCAGAGGGGTTGATGGTGCTTGTCTACCCAGATTTGGGTTGATGGCAGTTACCTGACTCGAGGGGTTGATGGTACTTGTCTGCCCAGATTTCCTCTTCCTAGAATTCTTGAGCTGGTTAGCCAGTGGAATTCTATGTTAGACCTGGTAAGGTCTCTATCAAAGAAACTGTATGGATGTGAAAATGACTCGATTTGATTGTGGAAACCACTTCCCATGGGTTGGGAATTCTTTAGCCTATTGTGGTTCTCATAGCTAAAGAAATCAACTAATCAGTTATATGTGATGTTAAAAATAAATTATATATATAGTTGTGTGAAATATGTTATGGACATTTAACAAGAAATGAGCTTAGTGTTCAATAAGGAGTTATTGGAAATTTTAATTCCTTTATCATATTATTAATCTTGTAAACGTCTTAGTAGGGGCTAAGACAATTTTCAAATGATGCAGTAATTGACTGTTTTGATGATTCGAGAGCTAGGCGCTCTTTTGGTACTTTTAGAAGTACTTTGTGGATGTCTTTAGTAAGAATTAATTCAATGTGCGTGTGGAGCAGTGATGAGCTCTTTAAGGTACTTGTAAAAGTACTGTGATTTAAAAGTCATTTAACATTGCACAATTGATTGATAGTTAAAAGTATTTCATTTGACTCGAAATATTGTGACTAATGTGATTGAATTTGTTAGTCATACATAACAGGAATTACTTACCATGGAGGGTTGATGGGATTGATCAACCACTATTAAAATGCTTACATGAAAGTGCTCATGATTTTCAAGAGTAGATGGTAAGTAATGGTAAGTTGACATAGAGTTTGGTTTTTGAATTTGAATAAGGGCCAAGTGGTAGCAATTAGAACTTGCATAATTTTGCAGTTATGGATGCTTGTGACTATTGATCTTTCCTCGGATTGTATCATTACTATTTCGGTTATTGTCATTTACTGGAATGAAATCCTTGATTTTAAAAGAGGAAGGATCACATTTTGTGTGGTTTGGTTATACCATGAGTACAATCTAAAGTTCCGATGAGAGAGGAACACCGGGGACGGTGTTTTTGTTAAGGGGGGGAGTATGTAACATCCCTATTATAATTACCCCCTGCGTAAAAGTAATTTCAACTTACGAATCAGTTATTAACTGATTCTTGGTAGTTGTGCAACTAAACAAGAATGAAGGAAAACAAGAGCGAGCAAGGTGAACCGGTAGTTTCCATCCCTCTCGGCCTTTGACTTCATTTAATTTATAAATTCACAGATCAGTTTCATGGAGGGGATGATTACAGCAAAATGCATCTCAGAGTTCTATCGTCTTAGATGCGAGATTCGTATTTGTGTTCGCCGTTGTGAAATTTGCTGTGAAAATATGGTGGGTGCCCATTCGAATGAAAAGGTCCTTCGAATCGCAGAGTATCTCGGGGACCCCATACAAGCTGCCTTATGGAAACATAATGGAGGTAATCGAAATGATGAAGGCGGCCAATTCGGTTCAAATGGAACTGTCAACGCACAGTATTTTTCCTTGAGTGCTGCGTGAGATTCATCATTGGACTAAGGCCTATGGCAAGAATTTTGTGTACTGGTTTGGTCCTGTGTCGAGGCTTGTTGTTCCTCAGCTAGAGCCTATCATGGAGTTTCTCTGTCTTAAGTTTGAGTAGTATGATAAGCCAAAGCCAATTCCCCAGCTCAGGCAGTTGTCTGGCGATGGGCTTGTGAATTCCCGAAGGGAAAATGAGGTGTGATGAGGTTGTCGCCTGAGATTTTCCAGGCGTGATGAAGCTGTTTCATAGTAATGATCATATTTCATTATGTTCGATGATGCTTTCTCTCGGATAGCCTTGGGAAGAAATGAACTCAAAACAGCGGTTGGTAGCCAGAAGGTTTTCCAATGGGAGACTACAACAGAGTTGTCGAAGGAAAGAGATAAGCTGATCTCTTGAAACATTCTTTGTGTATGTGTGGTAAAAGAAGATTAAATTATATGTTTTCTTGGTAGGAAAATATGTTGATGCATGCGGTAAAAGAATCATTAAATTACATGTTTTCTTGGTAGGAAAATATGTTAATGCATGCCGCAAAAGAATGATTTTCTTTATATGATTTCTTGGTAAAGAAAATATGTTAAAGATTGATTATTGTGTATGTTTTCTTGGTAAAGAAAATAGGTAATTCCTCTTAGAAAGACTACATGTGAGTCTTGTGTTTAAAATGGTTTCTCTCGTCATTTTCTTGGAATAAAATCCTTGTTAAATATAGCCAAAATATCTTCTTGAGAAAAGAAGAAGAAGCATATAAACATCCTGTGAAAAGTGGCCAAGTTTTCTTGAATTAAAATAAGTATTTTTATAAAAGTTTCTTGAAAAAGGATATATGCTAATGGCATTGGGATACGAGCTAATTTCTATGTTCATGTGAAATATTTATGCATTACATGCATGATCTAATTAGCTAGTGAAGTGCTTCTAGGCTCATAGATATTTATTTCTATAGTTTTCTTTTTAGGAAAGTGTGCATACTTCATGTATGAAGATGATGGCTTTTATGAGTAGATTTCTTGAAACAAAAATAGAGTTTCCTATTTTTGAAATATATATGAATAGTGTTCATATCATATCAAGAACCCTACTTGTTTCACAAAAAGATTATGTGCATTGGAGTAAAAGTAAATGTGTTAGGAAAGACACATGTTGCATGCACGTACGGGTAGCTATTGTGATTTTGAGTGTACATAGAGAAAGTGGTCATGTTAACTTTCTTGAAAAATATAATCTCTTGAAAGATTGTCTTGTTAGATGAGTTGTGTTGACTTCTTGATTTTGATGCAAAAAAGGTAAGTTAACCTTGCTTTTGTATCTTGATTTTTATGCATAAAGATGGATATCTTTAATATTTTCTCAAAAGGGAAGCTTCAGAATCCTTCATGTAGGAATATAGTGAAATGAGGTTATAATGATTTCCCTTAAGAAAGAATTATGTAATTGTTTACATGAAATGTTGATAGAATTCTATAAAAGGGATTATGTTTTGCATACCTTCAAGGAGGGCTCTTATGATGGCTCTTATGATAAGCTACTGGATGCGTAAAGGATAGTCAATGTGTTCTAAAGATATATTCTTTGTATGGCTAGAAGAACTATTAGGCCATGTTTCTTTAGGAAAATGATAGGTGATTACTATTATGCTCACATAACTATTATCTTAGCTTCTTGTTGAATGAGATGTGTATGCACACGAGATTTGTGTTGGCTTTCTTTTGAAAGGATATATGTTCGCATGCAGGAAAAGACTACAGGTTGTGTGAGAATGCTTTATATATTCGCATGCATAAAAAGTCATAGCTAAGGGACTAGTTCTTTTGACAAAGTTTATGTAAATTTTCATGCAAGAAGATTATAACTGATATTTTAGTTAGTCCCTTCAAAGGAATGCCTTAGTGATTGTGCCCTTTAAGAATATGTGCAACGCTAGTTAATATGATTATTTATAAATGTAATCATGATGTCAATGTTGATAATGAGAACATGGACTTGTAAAACTAATGATTAGTTCTCCTAAAGAGAAATATGCATTAGCGTGACTAAGCATTGTGAAAAGTAGAATAAGAATTTACTTGAATATATGTACTAGTTAATTAGTATGTTATGCTTGCTCATGTAGATGAGTAGATGTTAAAATATCTCTTTTAAAGGGGTATTATATATTCATTAATATGGTATATAATCTTGTTGTTAAAGCTTGTTGATGACAGCATTGACAGGAAACAATGGTGGTTGGTGCCAAAGAAAAGTGATGTTTAACATTGTGGCAGGAAAAGGATTAATGGGCCATGCAGATGAGTTAGAGTTGCAGGATCGTCCATTGCTAGAACAATCACGCCACAAGGAATGTTGCATGTGGCGGTATGTAAGGAAAGGGTTTCATGGAAATTGTATTAGCTTTTAGCTAGTTATGTAATAACTTAATGATAATTCATTGTAATGATTTCATAACAATGGTTAAGGGATGGAATCCCTTATGAGCCATTGAGTGAGGGGTGAAAACCCTCACGAGCGTTTAATAATAAAATTAAACGTTTGTTGGTTTTCACCCTACGGGGTTTGCAGGGTATATTGGTGTTCAATGGTGTGATTTCCTTTTGTGTGAGTTTGATGATGATGAATCCTTGATGTTGATGGTTCTTTATTTGATGGCATGATCATATTGTCAAAGTAGGAGATTAATTAATATGTTTATGGAAATCATGAAATGGATGCAAGGATTCATGAGATAGTTTATGTTATTACACTACCACAGTGGTGGTTAAAGGTTATGCAATGGTTATGTAACTTATTGTCTTTGATGGCAATTTACCTGATGTACTAATGAATATTATATCTAATGGTTAATGATGAATTGTGGAGTTGTGAATTGGATAATTACTTGTGGTAATTTGTATAAAAAAATTCTAACTCCCTACTTTTACATGCGAGGTTACTGGGGTATGTTACACTCCTAGTAGATATGGTGTTAACATGGATCTATGGTGGTTTTGAATAACACACTACTACAATATTTTAACTGTAAGAAATTTTTAATTTCCACTTCTTTTGTAGAGTATAAGTGTGTGTATCATTAATATTTTTTTAAATGTCATATGCCAACTCCATAATATGAAACATTTAAGGATCACAAATCTCTAGTATATCTTAAATTAGAAATAACTTATTTGTGGAATAATAACACACTTTTGTAGATATTGATGGTCTTCCCCTAAATTTTAGTCCTCTTGTACAAGTCCAGCCAAAGAAATCGAGTCATAAGTCTCTTTTCAGTTTTCCACTGGCCACCTACCAGCACAAGAATTCCCTAAGAATGTCTTCTTCTACTAATTTTATCTTCTTCTATCTTAGATGTGTAAAAATAAACATAATATTTCCAATAATTAAAAGTGTTACAATGTAGTTGATATACCTCATCAGCTTAAAATTAATATACATTATATTATAAATTTGACAAAAAAAAATTCCCTTAACATTCCACATTTATTATTATGTAGGAAGCTACATTTCAATTGATGTTTATTTTTTTTGTAAAATTTATTATTTAATGTCTCACATGAATCATAATAAGGAAGAAGCTGAGAAGTTACATTACCTACCCTTATTTATACACTTTTTATGCATTTTTCTAAATGCATCTATATACACATGTAGAGTTAGTGTTCTTTCAATTTACTCAATTATCAATTTTATTTTCATGTTTAATATGCACAATAATGGGATTGGGAAACTTTGTTTATGTTTCAAGATTTACACATATATAAAAATTATTAATCATACATGATAGAATGGAGCAACAAAGAGATAAACAATAAGATCATGAAAAAAATATCACCATTATATTAAGAGGGAGAGGTTAATTTTTATAAGAAAGACCCTCCAAATTAAATTCATTACAAATAGTTTTGCATGGAAAGAACACAAGGTTATTTACATATTTATTTCCTTTTCGAAGTTCCCCAAGTAGTTTGTGTGCTAAAAAGAAAATGCATATTTCAAAAATATCAAATATATTATTAGATGTTGCCTTCCTCATTATGAGTTTCCCCATAATGAGTATGTATTTCTTGGCTTCTAGATTATCTTTCTGAACAAATCCTCGATCCAGGCTAGGGGACCTCATTTTTTGATGTTGGCTTTATTAAAGGAATGGTAATGTGTTACTAAATTACCTTTGGAGTCATATTTTTTGGGAATAATGAAAGTATGAGATGCACATGGGGAGGATGAAGATTTAGTATGTCCCAATGTTAGTAGTTGTGCAAGGTGGAATTCTATCTCAACTGCCTTTCAAGGAGAAAGGCGATAGGATGTGGCATTGGTCAAAGAAACATGAGGAATAGGATCAATTTGTTTTGAATAGACCGTGTTGGGGTTAGAACCGTGGGTTGTGTGAATACATATAAGAATTCTTGAAGCAAGGAAACCATATTATGGAGTATCTTTTTAATAAGGTTATCTAGTTTGATAGGGAAAACCAAAAAAAATGAAATCCACTGGTTCAAACTCAATTTCTTAACAAAATATTTTCCAATAGTTTTTTTTTGTTGGTTTGTGTGGACAGGATGTGAACACATTTGTGCAAGCCTCATGTTGTAAGTAGTATTTATGAAATTTAACATGATAAATAATGTGTCTGACCAATTTATATGGAATTCCAGGTAATGAAATAGCAAATCAAGAGGAGAAACATCATATACCACAGTATATTGGAAAGGGACAATAGAAAATGTCACTACAAAATGATGGGAGATGGTGAGATGAAGGATTTACTTTTGTACAAGAGGACTATAATTAGAGGAAGACCATCAATATCTACAATTGGAATATGTTTGGGGAAATATTTGGAAGAAAAATGTGTGGCCAAAAATCTCTATCTTTCTCAGGTTACTTCTTTAGCATAAACTAGTAGCTTGGGAGAAAATTTAGAAACGAAATTACTAGAGACCCTTAAGGTGTTCTCTTTATTATCTTCATTTTGAGAATCTGTAGAACTAATCTAACCATTGAAATTTTTCTAGGAGCTTATTGAATAAAGAGGTTGAGTGTTTTTTGGTGGAGACAAGCCTTTTCAAATCTAATAGTAAACTACATCTACACCTTCTCCATTTGCTTGCTCCTCTAGGATATATGGAAAGAATTCAATAAAATATTATTTAAGATCTCTTCTATCCATCTTGAATCTCATTGGAATTGTATCTCTCACCATATTACAAAATCATTTCTTGATGTTAATTGTTCCCCTAAGGACTAACAAAATTTTAGTACTAATGATTAGCTCTTGCAAGCCAAGTTTCTTGCAACCCATCCTTTGTTTTTCTCCCCCTCAAAATCCATCGTTTGTCCCTCTAATTCATATTCCTATATCCTCCCTATTCCTTTCTTCCTAAAATTGAATTTTAATGTTGCTTCGAAAGATCACCCAACTCCTAGACAATATGGGGGTATTATTAAAGATCAAGTAGGGATGTATTTATTTCTATACTCTGGAATGATGGGAATTAATAACAACAATTAAGTGGAAAGGACGGCTCTTTATGTGGGACTATAGTATATTGAATCACTTTTCCTCATAAAGATCTTGGTAGAAGGGACTCTCATTTACTTATAAGCATGATAACGAAACTTTAAAAAAACACATACTTGCACAAGGCTTGCTCAATATGCATATTGGATGTCTCTTGGAACATGTCTCCTCTCTCATTTCTCAGATTCTTGTGTTGATTCCAATGCATGTCAAGGGATAGGGAATAAAATAGTTTATTATTAAAAGATTATTAAGGGTCTTTCAAATGCCGAGAGATACTTGGGATATATCAAAGGTTCTTTGTTTGTTTGTTTGTTTCTGTATATTGCAAAAAAATAGATATAAAATATATATGTTTTTTTGAGAGATATTTATGAAGAGATTTTATATTAAAGGAGAATTTTAAAAAAATAAGGGTTTTATTTAAAAAAAATTATAGGTTTTCGCAAATTTCTGTTTGTTTATAAAGTTTTTCAATTTTTCAAGCATGACATTGTTTTGGGCTTGGCAAAATCCTTTTGTGTGATAAGGGTACATGAATCCATGAAAATTATGCCTTATGGGGGTGCATATTGAAAATTGTATTTTATTTTGGGGGCGATATAGATAGAAACCTCATGTAATAAGAGAAGCAGTCGCAACACAAAATAAATACAATACTCATGGTTCGCAAAGTGAGATTCAAGCAACATAGAATAATCGAAAGGAGCCAATGTATTTCAAAGTATTGATGGAGGTTCTCGCCACAACCTAAGAATTTAAAAGATAATTTAAAAGTCAAAAAGATGGAGCACCACAACTCATGGATGCATGGATGTGGTAACATTTCAAAATTTTCTAGTAAAAATTTTGATTTTGGATTTGTCAAAATGGAAACTTTTCTTCGAGACAAAGAGTTAATTGGGTATCGAGATAATAACCCATATGATGAATTATGAAATTTGGTACTATTGTATCTTATAAAATTGTCATTGGATGATAATTTTTTATGTAAGGTAGCAAAAACTACATCTTCCCAACAAACATAGAAGATCGTAGAAGCAGACTTTCGTACAAAAGAAAGTGGCATTCAACAAAAGGTTGTGTCACAATCCATTGAAGAATCAATAGATAAGTCATTCTCATATCTGAAAGTAAATCAGAAAGACTATAGGAGGACAACAAATCTTGGAGAATCCCACTCAAGGGTGGATGATGGTCATTAAGACTACCAAAGTGAAACCCATTACGCAGATATGCATTTGGATGAATAAGGTGAAAAAATGATTACAAAGGGAGAAGTTGAAGCCTGTATGTATGAAATAGAGAAACAACATATAAATTCTCAAGAAATCCACTATAACATGTACGATGAAGATGATGTTGAAGCCTAATGTGATGAGACACATGTGTATGATGACCACAAAGTGAGATGTGAATCAGTGAATCCAACTACAACTGATGAATTTAGTGAAGTTGAAATTGTTAATGAACACATGCATGGTCATATATCCGACCATAGGGTGGAAGAATATTAGTTTGACACTTGCGATATATTTTTTGAAATAGGGATTGATCGTGTAAATATGGAAAGTGCCATGTTTAATGAAGAATTGAAGGTTGAAGCTGCCACTGCAGCAACAAGTTATGAAGCCAGTGCAATTGCTAATGAAGCAATGTGTGATCTATTAGCAGGTGATGATCTAGAAGAGAATAAAATTATTTAAAAAAAAAAGTTGAGAATATCCACTAACATTATAATAGTGGAAGATAGCCTCCATGCAGTGGAAGAGAAGCCAAAGAAGGAAGAGGAAGAAATGAGAGCTCTCATTGTAGAGCATAACGAAGATGCTTCTAACATTATTTTTGAATATGTTTGATATCAGTTGGATCATTATATTTTTTTCATCCATGTCGATGCACTTGGAGTGGAAAAAGTGGAGGAATCAGCTCACCGGATCATTTTTACTAGTGAGACCGAGTTTGGCAAAACAGGGTTTGAAACCTTCCTGGAACATTTGGAGGCATCAAACAACGTTTTTTTGGGGTAAAACTTTAGCGCTTTAGTGCCACACATTTCTATGCTATTCTACACACATAGACCTTTCCAACAACACAATAAGTGCATCAATTAGAGTCCATATCCAAAAGTTATCCCACTCAGAAGTTGGTCTTCCAGTTTTCACACCTATAGTTCGGGAGGATGCCACATCAGCCCCCATTATTTATGGAAAAGGGCCTAGCCCCATGTTTTTGATGTAAAATACTCTAGAAGATTCTATTTTGTAACTCTAGTTAAGATTTGATGTAGTCAAACTTAACCACTAGTAGGCTATTGGGTTGTGTTATAACCGGGCCACTAGGAGGAAGAGGCATGCCATTCTTTCGAGAGAATTTTGTTCCATAGATGAGAAAAGATATCTAGGAGAGATAGGAGGTAGAGGATATAGAGAGGATATGTGCATTGTAGTAGCCCACGGGCCATAGGCATTACTTCTTTATACCTGCAACCTTATTTTTAGATAGAAAAAGAGAGCGAAGTGACCTCACCTTCTAGTTGGGTTTTCTCTCGAAAGGGTTTCCCAAAGAGAATATCTTGTCTCTTTTGTGTGTGTGTGATTATTTTTTCATTCTCTACTTTTATGTATAATTTCCATTCACATGCATGCACTAATTACAATTAAATCCACAAATCTTAAAGTTTAATAAATTATAAAAATGTAGAATTTTCAGAGTTTTAATATAATATTATTAGATATCTTGTGATGAAATTTCCAGTGGAATATCCACGACAATTTATGGATCAATATAGGTGCTCAAAATAGCATGAGAACTGAAGTTTAAAACAAATTTATTGATAAGTTTGATGCAGATCTAAAGCTCATTGAAGAATGGATTGAGAATCCAATTGAACAAATTCATGATAGCTTTAAGGCAACAACTAGAATAAAACAATTAACTGAAATTATGAATGAGAAAAAGGAGAGTTATTATGATTTTACATGTAAGGATAATGATGATCTTGAGTGTGTAGATTACAGACAAAAAAACAACATTACCTGATGATGAACGTAAAGAAAAGGAGATGGAAATTTATGAAGATGAAGAAGGTAGTATTAGGACAATCTTTTAACAATAGATTCAAGAAGAGATAAGATTTTTCTATCAAGAAATATGGAAAAAAAATATCAGAAACATGAAGCACAAGAAGAAGAGAAAGGAAAATTGTTTGAAAACAAAGAGTTGTGGCAGTTGTCTGTGGTTGAAAAAATCTTTGAAGAGGAAGCTATGGGAGACAAGCTCAGATTTGTTTTCATCAGAATAAGCATAAGTGAAGTCAAAGAAAAATTCTAGCAACAACAAGTGACGAAATATGGAGCCTACAATCAGAAAATGCAATGAATGAAGTAATTTCCATGGCATATAATCTAGAAAAAATGAAAAACAAAATATAGAATTGTAAAAAAAATTGTCTCAATTTTGATTCTAAGCCTAGTAGGCATAGTGGAGTCATGCTTGAATAATGTTGAGTCATATGGTCGTAATTAAGGGTGAGTGTTGGAAATATATAATTACTCTTGCATGTAGTGCAGTCTATATTAAAAGTGTGAGTTAATTTGAGTCAGTGTGGATTACTTCTAGTTCAGTTTATATTTGGGAAAGTCAAATTTAGTGTGAGTTTTCATGAACAAGTTAGCCATAATTGAGTCAAGTCTAGTTAGATTTTTCATGAATCCATACTCAGTAAGTGTGGTACTTATACACATGTGGTTGAATGATTGTTAGATGGTTGAGGTAAGAAGAATCAATTGTTGTAGCTCTGTGGATAGTTGTTTGTGTGAAAGTTTTATCAATAGAATACCTTTTGTGTGTTTATGTGTATTTTCCTCGTCTACCTCTCCAAGACCTAATAGTATAGGAAACTAAATCCATTTACAATTTTTTTAAAAAGTATTTTAAATAACAAACATACCATGATTTTGTAGAAAAGATTGTTTCAAAATTTCTACTAAAACAAAGGAAACATAAAAGAGCTAGATTAAGACTTATTATGTAACTTGATAGAAGAACATTAAAACCATAAACTAATATTCAATAAAATTCCATAAATCTATGATATCACAAGAACACATACACAAACTTTTTTTGAGTATATAAAGTTTTACTGAAAAAAAGGAAGTTAATTTTCAAAAGGTGGCTAAATTAAAATTTGATCCATTTTGAATATCTGACTTTGCAAAATTAGCGAGGCTCTGTGAATTTTGGAACTTAGGATCATGAAAAAACAAAACCGTCTTCAAACCCCTTTTAGCCTTTAATTTTTCTTCCTGATGTACTGCAACTTTGTACCAATGAAATTTCCTTTTGAGGTATTGAAGCTCTCTACTCTAACAAACACCATTTATTAAACATAGTTGGTCCCCACTTCTCGCCTTACCTATCATGAACATTTGAGATCGATACATAACGATCCCTCTTACAATCAAAATTAGTGTTTCTACTTTTCCAGGGAGCATCATATTACAGACACATTATTCTTGTGGAATATTTGCATATTTCATTGAGATGTCTAAACTAGTAGAATGGAAATAGGATTAAAGCCTATACTACAAAGGAGGTCAAAATTGTCATCAATTATATTCAGAGTAATGGGCTTTGTAATTAGCGTGCTCTTTCCAGTCTTGGTGGTGTGTAGCGAATATCATATTTATACATTTTTTATTTTTATTTTCAGTCAGAAAAAACATCATCATTCATTAATAAAAGTGATTACAATAGCTTTTTTCTTATTTGCTAACTCCTCAGTTAAACATTTCTTTCACAAATCTATCATTGCACCCCTATTTAAAGCTTACTAGAAAATTGTACTCACATAGCATATCCTAAAAATATACCTATTTTTCTACTTGAAAATATATTAGTATAGCCCCCCCTTATTATTTTTGTAGTATCTCTCTCACGGTATTAATAAGGATCACTACAACTTATACAAAATGAATATTATGTATATGTTATCCTACAAGATATCTATAGTTCCTTCATTTACTACTTAACTATGTTAATATGCGTAAAAGTGAACCATACCTCTTTCTACTAGAATTCACTTTTTTGAAAACATGTCTACAACCCCATTCTCTTCACGGTACACATGCATGTATGGGGTCTGATGAAAGGTGTGCTCTAGAATCTAAATATGCCTAATCCATGTAGTAAGAATGAATGGATTAAATTCAGAAGATCCTTGTACCCATTTTGTGACACATTTTTAGTCCCCATAAATCTTTAAAGTATCAATACCCAACCATTTTGCACATAGTAATTTCCCCCATAGTGCAATAAGTTATGCCCGACTGTTTGTGTGTATTCCTACTTACCACCAAAGGTGGTAAAACATGCCATGTTCCATCACAATATATTCCTCACGTCCACATTTCCTTTTTTCACATGCCGCATTAAAAAAAACAGTTGGGTGTTCCTTCCTAGTGTCGATATACTTGATGATACATCTATGGAATTTTCTAATAATTGGTCCAATCTCCCTGAGGTATGCAACATTATTTATTAGTGTTTCCCTATTATCTAGTTCTCATTGTTCAAATATATTTTTGTTTCTGCATCTCCATATTCCCCATAATATATAGAAGGTTAGTGTTGAGTGTTTCTTATGTGAGATGAACTAGGAGGAGAGAAATCCCTCAATCGATCCATGTTTCCACCTATCTTTGATGTTCAGTAGTGTCATAATTAATTCCAAATAGCGTTTTTGAATGGAGATATTAAAAATAGGTGATGCGTGTCCTCTATGTCTTCCAAGCATAGGGAGAAAATTACTAATCCTTGAAATCCCCTATTGATTAATATATCCCAAGTAAGCACTATGTTGTGAAGAACTCACCAATTAAAACATTTCAGCTTCATGGGAATGTCTCAATACCATTTTTTTTTATACCACTGGAGTCTTTCATCATATGTATCTAAAGGGAATATGGAATATATGCCTTTGAATGCAATCTGTCCCTTTTTAAATGTGCCCACCAAACACATTTTATCCTCTACATCAGAGTGAAAATTTTGAGTCCGAATTAAACAATGGATGAAATCCTTCCATTCTATACCCCTTTTCCCTAACATCCCCATAGTATCTGCATTCTACAACGTTCACATACCCAAATTGTTGTTGCGCTCAGCCACCACTTGTGAGGTATAAGTAATACCTATCTGGGATAAATGATATAGAAGTAAGAACAAAAGTGAATGATGGGTGTCCATACCCTTGATAGCATCCAAACCCACTTGAATCTGACGACCATCACCAATCTCTCATATCATCCCAGCAAAGAGTTATAATTTATTTTTCATCATATTGTACCAAATGTATGGTGAACCCTTATACTACTTAGCTCTTTATCTAATCCATTTTGTAGATTCAAGATGATGAAGGTATTTCCCCTTAATGATATTTTTCCAAATACCCTTGCCATATAATACCCGCCAAAAGGATTTTGTGACCAATGAGATACTAAAGTGTTCTATATCCAATATACCCCATCTGCCACCTTTAATAGGTTATTCCATGGATGAAAAATGGACTAGGTGATATTTCCTTCCTGCAATTTTACCTGCCCAAAGAAATCTAGCTAATATTTTATCAATATTATGTATAATTTCCTTTGGAAATATATACAAATTCATCCAGCAAAATCAAATATTCTGTAGAACATATTTGATAAGGGTGAGTCTATCCCCAAGGGAAAGCCACTTATTTTTCCAAAAGTATATTTTCTTCTCAATTTTTTTTAACAACCACTCCTAGTCTTTATTTCCATATTTTTTTGGTTTCAATGTATATTTGAGGTAATTGAATCCATCATCTATCTTCATACTTTCAGTTGAAGACATGTGGAAGAATTCCATACTAACTATTACATCCCGTGAATCTGTAATAAGGGTTGATTTACCTTTGTTCATGTATAAACCTATAGTTGCACCAAATGCAGTAAGTATCTCATAAATCTGACTCCATTCTTTAATTTTATTATCTCCATCAACAACATATCATCCACGAACATCAAATGCGTAATATATATGTCCTATGATACGTTAATCCCTTTGATTGCAAATGAATTCAAGATAGAAACAACAATTCTGAATTAGATAAGAAATTTCATGGAAATTTTCATACTTGCGACCACATGTTTATATATTATTACTACATAAGGACCAGATAAAAGAGATATGAGGGTTTAAATTACCTCAAAATTCTCTTTTTTTTCCAAAAATTGATAGAATAGTTAATCATTCATAGGCGGAACAATCAAAAGGTCAAAAATGTCAATAACTACACAAATGAAAAACCATTTACAATATTAACTCAAGCTATATTAATGAACCTATGTACACCAATCTAGACACAAATGAAATAGTTCTCATTTGTGCTGTTTGATTTTGAGTTTTGGGCAGGTCAAGCTCAAACTCAAATGACACTCACAACCTCTTAAGAACCCATATTCTCACAAAGTATAGGTACCCAACACAGAGAACTCTATAATCACCTAACCCAATAACCAAGGTGAATAGTAACCTGCCCATAAGAAGAGGATGGTTTTTCAATAATAAAATGACACTCCAAGCTCTTAAGAACCCATATTCTCACAAAGTATGGGTACTTAATATAGAGAACTCTATCATCACCTAACCCAATAACCAAGGTGAATAGTAACCTGCCCATAAGAGGAGGATGGTTTTTCAATAATAAACTTACACGTGTTTAAGTTTGAAAGAAATGATGTTTTTCTACCGCAGGAACAAATAACTTTATCAATTGAGGAATAATTTTCATATATGCCCGCAATTATTATAAATTCCAAAAAAACAAGGATCACAACGTCAATTTTCCTTCGCCAAATATCACAAAAGCACAACATCAAGTTTCATTTGTCCAATATTGCTATATGTCACAGATCTTCATTAAGAGTGGACTAATATGAACAAAATTTTGTTATCATTAAGATGAATAAAATTATGTTGTCATTACAATGAATAAAATTATGCTATTATTATTATTATAATACCCTAGTATTGTAAGGATGAAATTTCATATTGAAAATTAATTATATTTAATATAATTTTTGTTAATTCGAATGAGTTTATACTATATATATATATATATAGATTTGATTTTTTTTCATGTTTATTTATACATTGAGAAAAGGATTAAGTATATTTGTATAGTATAATTGAGAAAATATGATTTTATTAAAGAGAATATTAGATTCTCTTGCTTTTCTCTTCTATTTAATATATATATATATTATATAATATTATATATATTATAAATACAATACAATATTTTGAAAAAAAATTGATAGAAAAAATTATAAACCAAGATAAAAATAAAAAATAAAATTCAATGGCTCAAGAAAATCAAGCTATTTTATTTTTAGTTCTAAAATTATAAAATTGGTGATTTTGAAACCGTTTTAGTGATGGAAGCTAGGGTTCATTAGAATTTTTAATTGTGAACCCCTGGGAACAACTTGGTCAAGAATTATTTTCTAAGAAACTTTTATTACTTTGCAAAGTCTACATAAATTAAATGTCTAGTAAACACGGATAGCATCGATCCATAATAAGCATAAAAAATACTTACTTTATAATACATTTCATGTTGCAAAAACTTAAGAAATTATCATTTTGTTTATTATTATGAAAAAAATTATTATGTAAGTTGAAACATATATACATTTACGAAAAAAGGAACAAGATTCTTATCCATAAAGATTTACTCCAACTTTACCATAAAATAACAAATTTGAATCAAACCATTTAAAATCAATAGAATAAATCAATCTATGTTAATTATATATATGTATGGGAATACGTGAGTCTCTCTTATATAAAATTAAAATTGTTATGTATCCAGGTTTGAGTTGTTTCAATATTGAAACTTTTGAGTGTTTGAAAATATCTCTCAACTAATTGGGAGGGTAAAATTTGAGTACGTTGGTTTCGCATATTTTGTATCTATCTTTGGAGGTGGAGGCATTCGCTTCAATCAGTTTCAATTTCAGAATATTTGTGAGAGTTTGTATATTGATAAATTGGAAATTAACTTAATTGTAATTTAGAAAACATATCAATTAAAATTGGAAATTATATCAGTTATAATTTAGAAAATATATTAAACTATTGAATTGTGTAAACTAATATAAATAAGCTTAGAAGTTTAAAACAACATAATACAACAAAATCAAACTTTAAAACGTAAAACACTTTTAGAAATTATCGAATTATGTAACCTAAACCTAATATGAATAATCTGAGGAAGTTTAAAGCAACATAATATGCAACAAAATCAAACTTAAAACGTAAAATATTTTTAGAAACTATCGAATTGTGTAAACTAATATGAATAAGGAAGTTTAAAGTAACAAAAGCAAACTTAAAACCTAATTAGTTGTTTAATTATCTAATCCAGTGTTACAGGTGATTCATAGGCATTCGCTTTAATAAGGTTCAATTTCAGAATATTTGTGAGAGTTCATATATTCATAACCTTGAGTAAGTATTTTCACTTTCATTTTATGAAAAGATTAAGAAATGCCTTACTCTTGGTGGATCTTTGTCATCCTATATTTTATGTTATAAAAAGTATATCCTTTCATTAAATGAATAAGTGAAAAGAATGACTTGATATATAATCAGTTTTTAGAGTGGTTAAATTACAATAACTAGTGATAAGTATTTGATCCAAGTTTAAATCCCTATGATTTTACCAAAAAATCATCTTTGAGAGTCGTTGTGGTTCAATTACAGTAGCTGTTACACCATTCAACTAAGTTGAATTCAATTTCACAGTGACTGATTCTCGAAAATTTCTTTTAATGATGTGAATTAATCAAGGTCCATCCATCAGAATTAGAATATTTGTGTGATGAAATAGGTGGTTTATGATTCCCAAACTCTTCATCGGTTGGATTAATCATGATATTCCATCCACCATCATTACTCTCTCTTGAAGCTGATGGTTGATCATTGGGTACCACATAATCCAACTCCAGTTCTTCTAACCTCTTTTTAAGTGGAAATGTACACGCTATTGAAATCAATGTGTTGGCATCCAAATAATCCTTTGGAAACCCTCTCAGAAGTCGTAAGATATTCTGAAAGGGGAATTTTAATAGATCATCCTGAAATAATTTTAGCATCATTAGGCCCACTTCAAAAACTGCGCTCATCCCCTTGTAGAGAGAAACATCTCAAATGCATACAAGTAATGGAAATGACAAGTCTGCGAAGAAAGCAGTCATGAACCAACTTCTTACATGCATCGCTAGTGTGATCTTATGTTCTTCAAAATTCTTAGAAGAGAAGTGAAGCTGATAACCAAGCTAACTAATGAATATATACTTTCTAACCATCGAAAAGAGTGGAACAAATGAAAAGACCATAGAACAATGAATTCAAAAGCAATGGGAACAAATCATACAGGAATGGAAAACAATGAATTACAAGGAGGAGAACTATTTGTATGAATTGAAACAAAAAGTTCAGCAACTATGAATATTCTTGTAATAATATGAATCACTCAAACAGAGATAAGAAATAACATGAATCGATCAAATAGAGAAAAGCTTATACGAGTTTTGATGACCGCTGAGTGGATGACGTTTCCATCTCACAATTGCTTCAAGGAAAGTGTACTAAGCACAATTATATGTCTAAGTTGAAGTTACAAAATACCATAACGCTAGAGTAACTGGACGATACGATATGCAAGTGAACATATATGCACGTCGTGTGGGTCGTTACGGTAACGAACTACAATAACTTCCTACCGCAACATTTATTACAATTGTTTCCGATGATCGGATGGTGATTTGTTATTCAATCATCTAACACATCAATCAATGGTCTAAGACAGTATACGGTGGCACAAAGGGGAATTTATTTCAAAGGGAAATGCCTTACGGTGTAAAAAACTAATAAATTATTGTATTAATTAAGAAATATGATTAATTAATATTGAAAATATTGTAAAAAAATTATAATTCATGAAAATAGAAATAATAGAAAAAAGGAAAAGAAAAATAAAAAAATTTAAATAAAAAGGAAATAAAACAAAAAACTAGTAACTATTAGAAATGGAAGTTACTAAACAACCCATAATATAAGACCTCAATCAATGACCTTATAAATAAATAAATTTAAATAATAATAAAAAATAACAAAAAATGAATTCTTAATATTAAACTATGGATAAATTTCATAAATTTTATTCAAAGGCAAATTAATACAGAGTCAAAGGAAAAATTGAATGTGTTCTACTAATATTTGTAGGAGGACGAAGGCAGGAGCGACGAAAGCAGAACAAACTACGGTTTCAGGGTTGTTGCAGGGGCGATTCTCTATGGAAGGGCGACAATGAGGGAGCTCCACACCCTCCTTCAAATAGGTTGTGACCAATAGGGGAAAAAAACCAATGGAATATGACAGAGGCACTGCAAAGGGAAGGAACATGAACAGTGAAGAGGAACAAGATGGATAAAAGTCAAAGGAGAACAACATCACTAAAGAAAATGAGGAAGAAGACAAGGAACAAGGAACAAAAAATAAAGCATACATGGGTCCATGTAAACCCAAAGCTGTTGTTACTCCCAGAGTTGTTTTAAATGAACCTGCTCTACAGGCGCATAAGGACCACATGCAAACTTATGCTATCATTTGTAAATTCATGGGGTTATGGCCCACTGAGAAAGCCTTACAAATGTGGATAAAATATCATTGGAAACCAAAAGGAAGAATTGACCTACACCTTGGTTCAAAGGGTTTCTTCACAGTGGTATTTTCAAACATCGAAGACAAGGATAAAAGTTTTGAGGGCAGGCCCTACTTTTGTGCTGCAGCGGGTCTCTATATGAGACCTTGGATAATGAATTTTGTTCCAGAACGTGAGACCTTTACTTTGGTCCCAGTTTGGGTAAGACTCTATTCTCTTCCTCTTGATTATTAGAAAACAGAGTCCTTATCAGCCATAGGAAACAAGTTAGGATGTTTTGTCAAAGCTTCTAAATCCACTAGGAGGGGAAAGTACACTTCCTTTGCTAGAATATGTGTGGAGATGGATCTCTCTGGAGCTCTACCAGATGAGGTCATATTAGAAGTTTTTGATGAAGAATGGGTGCAAACTGTGGACTATGAACATATTCCATTCAGATGTCGCAAATGCCATGAGCAAGGGCACCTATTCAAGGACTTCCCTCTCACTAAAATAGAGAAAAAGAGTAAAACTACCACAATGAAAGACTCTGAAAGCTTTCACAAAGTGGCAAGCAAAGGAAAAGGAAGCAAGAGGGGATCAAAGACAAAAAAATTTGATGGGCAAAATGTCAGTCAAAATAGGTTCCAAGTCCTGGAAGGGGAGGAAGGGATTACTACTGTAGACCAGATGGAGGGAGAACGTTTAATGGAGGAAGGGAAAGAAGAGGACAGGGAACAAACACCAAATAAAAATCAGCAGATAGAAACGATGGTGAGTGACACAGAAACATAAATGGATCATGAGATGACCCAAAGCAAGATGGAAATGGAGGACTAAGAACTTCAGGAGATTCTAGAGAAAGAAAATCTAGATCTAAAAGATTTCTTAATTCAAGGAACCAAAGAAGGGATAGACTCTTTACCTCCATAAGATTTTAGTAGAGTCCAATAGTGATTATATGGAGAACCCAAAACAAAGGGCTGGAGAGGCAAAGAAACAAGGAAAAGTAGAATAGCGAAGGGGTTAAAATGGTGAAAACCACACCAGGATTAGCACCGAGAAACCCATGAAAGAAAGGAGGCAGGAAAAGGAAGAACAAGCTATTGATGGAATGTGGAAAGCTAATGATAGACTCAGGTAAGATGAAAGACCTAACTAGCTACTCTTTCACCAATCTTTAATAATGAAGTTTACTCCTTGGAATATTAGAGGTATTGGTAGTAAAAGAAAACATAGACTGATTAGTAATAGAATGAAACAAACGACACCGGATGCGATCTTCATCTTGGAAACTAAATGTTCTATTCAAAAAATAAAAGAGATCCACAGTAAATGGCAAAGTAGTTATGAGTCTCTAGAAGTCAAAGTTGAGAATACAGCAGGAGGTATACTCACCCTTTGGAATCCAAAAAGAATAGACATTTTAGATGCTGAGGCATCTAGAGAATATTTATCAGTGGTCATATAGCCTATAGGAGATAAGGAAACCTACCTAGTTACAAATATTTATGGCCCCCAAAGATTGGAGGGTAAACTCAAATTTCTAGATTCTCTGGAGAGCCTCAGAGATAGACATTCAGGCATTCCTTGGATTTTGCGAGGTGATTTCAACATGATCAAATCACTTTTGAACAAAAAGGGTGGAACCAAATTTCTAAACAAATACTCTCTGAAGTTTCAGACTTTTATAAATACTATGAGGTTAGTGGATATAGCAATGGGTAATGGCACATTTACCTGGAACAACAAAAGAGGACGAGAGTCTCAAGTGGCTTCAAAACTAAACATATTCGCGATTTTAAGATACCTTATGCTCAATGACAAGGAAATATCAACACGAATTCTCCCCTTTGGAGGCTCTGATCACTGGCCAATCCATTTGGAGGTGCAGAGTATTGCTACTCCCCGGAATAGACCTTTTCGATTTGAAAACATTTGGCTTTCCCATCCAAATTTCAACAACACCATAGGCAAGTGGTTGTTAGAGGATTTGAACATTTAGGGCACAAGCATGTTCCTTCTTCAGAAAAGACTAAAACATATCAAGATCCAGCTCAAAGATTGGAATAAGAATGAATATGGCAACATTTTTTAGGCTAAAAAAGTTGTGGAGGGAAAAATGCAGGGACTCAACCAAGCCCTTATCATAAATGGTTTCGATGTAACCAGAAATGATTAGGTTGCTAAATATATCAAGACTGGGAGAATTTATGCAAACAGGAGAAAATATTTTGGAGGCAAAATCTAGGGTTCAATGGCTCAAAGAAGGAGAACGTAATACCAGATGTTTCCATAGATCCATTATGGCTAATAGAACACACAACAAAATTTCACTGATCAAGGACGAGAGAGGTAATCAACACAACTCTCATGCAAAGATAGAATTAGTTCTTGTTAAGCACTTTTGAGATATAGCCAAGGAAACCTATCGTAATAGAGAAAACTCCATCAACGACTTCACCAAACATATTCCTAGGTTGGTGTCCAGAGAAGACAATTTCAACCTTAACAAGCCAGTTACCGAAGAAGAGGTTAGTGAAGTGCTCAAAGAAATGAAAAATGGTAAAGCACCTGGCCCAGATGTGTTCAATGTAGATTTCTTCAAGGCTTGCTGGAATATTGTAAAACAGGATATTCTACATGTTGTTGAAGATTCTAGAATGAAAAAAGCTATATTGAAAGCTCTGAACACCTCCTTCATTGCCCTGATTCTTGAACAGGAGGCAGCCCAAACTCCTGACAAGTTTAGACTAATAGCTTTATGCAATGTAGTTTACAAGATTATCTCAAAAGTGGTGGCCAATAGACTCAAACCTCTCCTTCCTACCCTTGTTTCCATGGAACAATCTGGGTATGTGAAGGAAGGCAAATTCTTAATAATATTATTCAAGCTCATGAGGTGGTTCACTCTTTGACTAGCAACAGAAAGGGTGGTATGATCATGTAACTAGACATAGCCAAGGCCTATGATAAACTAAATTGGAATTATATCATGAAATTTCTTATTTCTTTTGGGTTTGATCACAACTGGGTGAGATGGGTCCTAGCCCTGGTAACTTCCTCGAGCTTCTCAATTCTAGTCAATGGCTCTCCTTCTGAAACTTTTCTTCGTTCTAGAGGCCTCAGATAGGGGGACCCACTCTCTCCCTTCCTCTTCATCCTCATGATGGAAGGACTAGGTCGGTCTATCAAGCATGCTAAAGAAGTGGGTAAGATCAAAGGTCTCAAACTTTATGATAGGAGACAGGCTTGGACTCATCAACAATTTGTGGACGACACCATGCTGCGGGGAATCCCCATAGTAAACAAATCTCTCTCATACAAACAAATTCTAAATAAGTTTACCAAGGCTTCAAGTATGGAGGTTAATCTCTCCAAATCAATTTTTTTTTATTCAATACTAATATTGCCATTCAGAGAAACATTGCTAAAATTCTAGGCTTTCAAAGGGACTCTCTCCCCTAAAAATATTTAGGGGTTCCTCTAACTACTAAGCCATTACACAAAACCATCTAGGAGCCAGTCATTAATAAATTGCAAGACAAAATTAAGAAATGGACTATGAGGACCTTAAACTTGGTTGGCAGGTTGGTGCTCACGAAGGCTGTTCTACAATCAATCCTAGCTTTTATGCTTTCTCCTCTCCCTGCACCTAAAGGAGTCTTGCACTTATTCATAACCATACAAAGAGATTTTATCTAGGGAAAGGGGGAAGAAAAGAAGAAATGGACCTTGGTAGCTTGGGAAAAAATCTGCAAACCTAGAAAACAAGGGCGTCTTGGTTTGTATGATCCTGAAATTTTAAGCAAAGCTCTAGGGGCTAAATTATGGTGGCGTTGGATAAAATAAACAAAGGCTCAGTGGGCCATGATTTGGAGAAAAATACGCCATATCATGCCAAAGTAACGACCATATTCGAATGGATGGAAATATCAAAGGATCTCACGTTTGGAACAAGGCCTGGGATAACAGAGGACTCGTCTAAGATAATGGATTTTGGGAAATCAGAGAGGGCAACTTAGCTCTATTTTGGGAAGATAAATGGCAACAAGAACCCATTCTATTAAGTGAGGATTTGAAGGATCATAAGGCAGAGACGGACACTAAAGGATTATACAAGGTTAAGGATTTCTAGGATCAAACCAATAGTATAGGAAAATGGAGAAATTGGAGGAAATTTGATTTTAGGGATGACAACCCCCTAAAAGATAGAGCTGAGAAGCTAATGCAAGAGTTAGATCGAATAAAAAATTTAGTGTCAGAAGGGAATGACTAGCTGAGATGGGGGATGCCTCTTCTCACAATGGCACAGGTGAAGCAAATACAGTGAGTGATTGGATGAAAGGATCTCGTGGCTTCCCCGATACCTTGATTCTTTCACCTTTGTTTGGAATACCATGGCTAGAGTGGTTTTGGGATGATCACAAGCCTCGTGAGTGGGAAGAAGTTTATCCTTATTTGCAGTGATCCCATTCAGTGAACACCATGTGGTAGGGGGGATGGAGGAAATACCGCTCTGCTAACACACTAATGTTCAGTGATGTTGATTGGAGCGATATGATCCTAAACCGTAGGATTCTGTGAAGAGGATCTACGGTTAATATGGATAAAGCAAGTTGGTGGGTCCACAGGAGAAATTGGCAACCACATTACCAAGGGTTATCTGCCAGTGAACGTTATACCGGTTCGGGGGTTGTTTTCCAACGATCGTGGGCCTCACTAGCAGTTAGTGGTATTTCCATTTTGGGAGAGATCCCCTATAGTAGGCTACACATGGCGGAGGGGTCGGCCAAAATATCGCCCTCATCGCAAGCTAAAGTTCAACATTTTTGCCATCGTGATATGAACCTCTATTGTCAGATCAAGAGAGGTAGATTGATGACTGCGATTGATCGTGCAAGTTTGCTGGATTGGCGGGTAGATTTTCCGCTTTTCAGTTAAGCGAATCAGTCCTCCGCCATCGAATTGGGGCAGCGCGCTCTTCAACATCAGTGATGTTTAAGGAAGCATGTTTAGGAGTTAGTGGGAAGTGTCAGTGCTCCTCTTCTTGTCGGGAGGTTTTGGTCTGAGGCGGGAGGCTTGTTGTTTTGGCTTCGTTGCAGGCTTATTCTTAGTTTTGACTTTTATAAAAACTTAGATGTAGGGTTTTCAGGGTTGGGAATTTGGCCTCGGGATCATTCACTGTTGGGGTTGGGGGTCTCTTGCTTGGTCCACAACTCCTTGTGGATAGTTGTAAATTTTGTATTGTATTAATGAATTGAGGGTACGACTCTTGCATTAGCAAAAAAAAAAAGAATGTGTTATACAAATAATAAAAGGTAATACTTTTTATCTGTTTAATAAAAATTTTGATTAAAAATATTTTATATAAATTTATATTAGAAATATACACAATATATAACATATAAATACTCTTTCATTATTAATTTGATAGAAAATTGAAAATTATTTTCTTTGAGTTCGTCGAAACAATAATGGAAAATCTTGCATCATTTTGACAAGATCTTGTGGGAATTTTTGGAAATAGGAGTTACAATTAGCAGCGTTTTAGGATTTTGGGTGCTCCAATGTTAGCTAGAAATAGTTAGTGACAAATCTACTTTAGATAGATATAAAGTAATTGAAAGTTAAAAAAATAAAAAATGTGTTTTAATATTAGGAAGATATATAATTCCTTCAATACTTAATATGTAGTTGAGACATTTAAAAATATTATTATTAACGATATGATATTCAATTCGTTATAATAACAAAAAAAAAAATAATGTGAACCATAAATAAAAAACCTTTAATGAAAGTTTTTCGCATCCAATACAAACACACACATATAAAAAGAGAGATTATATAATATGGATATATAGAAAAATGAGAGAGGTTATATCCTATGAATATATGTTTATTTCTTCTGAATATGATGCGACATCTATTAACATTTCATTGGGGAGAATAAGAATTAAAAATAAAATATTTCAATGTCAAATAGATATATATTATATAAAAAATTTGAAAATAAAATTTCTCTTCTAGTTATAACATCTTATTAACGTTTTACTCTAAATAATCATAAATCCATCTTAATTCCACATCAACTAGAACCAAAAGGAATCAAATATCTCTATATGAAAACTCTTCCTCAATTTTTCTGTGACACTTTCATGAAATTTCTTTTGCACGCATTTCTATTTATATTTCTAGGAATGTAATATTATTTACTACACTTATATTTTATTTTGAAATATGAGAGTAGATACCACATGAGTCGTATTGCTACCAATAGTCGAGAAAAAAAGTTAAGAATCAGTTATAGTCCAAGCAATGAGAGTTTTGTTTGTCATGTTGGCATCATGGTATTAGCATTGATGTCAAAAAATTTGGAGGTCTTGTCATGATAATCAGAGGCTTGATGACATGTTTTGAGTTGTTTCTAATGTTTTCAAAGGCTCTAGAGGTGTCGAAGACACAATGAAGAGAAATGGAAAAGTTTTATGTAGGGAGGAGATGGTTTTGCATGAGTTAGGGCATATATTTGGGAGTTAGTTATACATAGAGAAAATATGTTGTTATCTTAGTTGGGAAGCCTACAAGATCCAAGCAATAATTTTCTATAGGATGCCTATACTATCCCAACAAAATAGCATTATAGGGGAAATTATTATTTATGTAATAATTTTCTCTAAGATGTCTATATTATCCCAACAAAATAGCTGAAATTCTTATTTATGCATGCACATAATTTCCCTTGAGAATTTCCAAAAGCATTTTCCCAATGTTCTTTATTTTTTGGAGTTATCTTGAGTTGCTTCTCATTATAGAAAATTATCAAGTCAATGATAATGATGACTAGTGCTTTATATTAATCTCATATTTGATCATTGATAAAATGTTGAATTGCGCAGTAAAAGCTTTTAGACAGAGAGAGAATATGATCTACAATATTGTGAATATAAATTGTAGATGAAAGCTCAAATTTGGAGCATATGTTAGAGGATGATGGAGTTATAGCGTATCCATGTGATTTACATGTTTGTGTTGTAGACTCTATTGATGCCAATTGTTGTTGTCATGGATGTCAGTCTTGTTGTAGCTGTTGTTGGAAATTCTCTGGATTAGAGTTAAGAATTATGATATGTTTGTGTTGGAGGGGCCTTATTATAGAGTTTATTGTTGATTTCTTGTATGGCTGTTTTTTTTTTTTACTTTAAGGGTTATTTGTATTGATAGGTGGCAAAACAGCTACAATGTACTAGGTTACAACACTGATTGGCCCAAAGGTTCTTTTTACAATGAAAGTAGATTCGCTCTTTGAATCAGTGGGAGGTGTCGCCATTGGTGGCGGCCTCTGTTGAAGGAGATTTGGAGACTGCGGATGGACCGCCCTTGGAGGATATGTTGAAGGAGATTCTCTCTATGAAACTGCCTTTCTTTGTTTTAAATTCATTCAATTTGTCGGGATTGAAATGCTTTGTTCATTGCCGCTCTGAGCCTGCGTTTAGGGACTTTGCCTGCTCTTCCTCCAACCACTAAATCCATGGGTAGAGGCTATACAATCCACCTTTTAGATGATCCAAAGATGCTGGCCTCAAACAGTAACATGATGATCCTGCTTCGCTGCTTGGAGGTGAGATATTGAATGCCGGTGCATCTAATCATTTTTGAATTGATTTCCTACCAATTGATCCAGTTGCGAAAGATGGGCAAACTGTTTCAGTAACAGCCGAACATAGTTTGGTGGAAATCTGAAAAGGCCTGTTACAAAAGTCCATTGATCCAGAATAGATGACGTGATTCCCCAATGCTGCAGAGTGAACAGTCTTGCTGAAAATGGAGGTCTAAAGGTGATTAAGGAATGATGCAGAGAGACTCTTCGGAATTGAGTGAAAGGGTTCTTTGGCTTCGGGCTAAGCCAAGATTAGCTTCCAGATCAGCTTGAGAGTTAAGATGTCTCAGGATATGGTAAAAGGAGATTGTTCAGAACTTGGCCAGAATGGTTCTAATTTTCTTGAGAATGAGGGCTAAGTGGATATGCGAGGGATTTGAGAGGGAGTTCAGCACTTGAATGATAAGTCTGGAGTCACCGAAGAACATCAGGGAGTGAATGTTCTGATTTAGAGCGAGAGAAAGCCCCTGCCACAATGCCAGAGCCTCTGCTCTGTTATTTGTTTCGAATCCAAGTCCCCAATGAAACCTGAGAAAAGTAGAGCCATCAGGATTCAGGAGAACACCGCCCCCACCCGCAGCCCCAAGGTTTCCTTTGGAGGCCCCATCGAAGGAAAGATAGTGGTCATCCAGAACAGAACTCCACTTTAGAAACTCCTCTTCTTCCAGGAGGATTTCCCACCTGGCATGGATGGAGGCCGGGGAAGTAGGATTGATTTGATAATTTGGAACAAAATATTTCAGCGAGAGCTCCTCCTCACTGTCCAGAGTCGCTTCATTCCTTAATGTCGATTTAGCATCCAATGTCTCTCCCAAGAGAGCTTTGATTTTTGAGATTACGTTGTTTGTAGTGCAGGTTTCACCCCTGAACGATCTATTGTTCCTTTCTAACCATAACTTCCAGCAGGTGTATTTAGGGATCCACATCCATACTGTCTTTAGGAGGGTTTTTTTAATGAGACAGAACGAAGATAACTTGGCCCACTCATGAAGAAGATTTGGAATATTTCTTGGCAGCTCAACCTTGTCAGCCCTAGACCTCGGAACCCCCTTCCAAACAGCTTTGGCAAAAGGGCAAAGCAACATTAGATGATTAGCTATTTCTTCCTCTGACAAACACAAAGGGCATCTGGATGGCCCTTCCATTCCACGATTTCTCAGATTATCTCCAGTGAGAATACTGTTGTGGGCTAGCGTCTAGCAGAAGAAGTCTACTTTTGGGAGCGACTGAAAGGCCCAGATAAAATTCCATTGCATTGGGTCAGGAGGGACATTAGGAACAGTAATGAAAATTTTGTAACCTTCAGAGACCGAGAAAGAACCAGAATGGGAGCCCCACCCTCTTTCGTCCTTCGTTGTAGCTGAAATGGGCGATTTCCCTTGGAGATGGTCTAATAGTAATGAAGCTTCAGTTTGCAAATGATGTGGAACCTCTCCCAGGTTCCAGCTACCCCACCGTCTACCAGAATCCTCCGTCCAGGTGGATATGTCCCAAAGGGTTTCCATACTGTTGGACTGAAGCCAAGATTTAATATTTGCAAGACCTTCTACATGGTTCAATGGCTGATCTCCTAGGATCTGTTCATCCCATATTCTGATTTTTTTCCCATTACCTGGGATCCAGTAGAGGTTAGACCTGAAATGCTCCAGAGCAGAGAGACAAAGCTTGAAAATTGGAGAACCTTTGTTGGTTTTTGGAAGTTGATCCAAACATCTCAATCGCTGACCTTGAAAATATTTCTTCCACAGGACTTTCTTACTCCAGCTAACTTTCCCAGCTACAATATTCCACAAGATTTTAGAGCCTAGTGCGAGATTTTGTGCCGCCAAATCTTTCATTTGCATGCCTCCTTCCAGGGATAGCCTCTTAATGGTGACCCAATTAACCAAATGAAGTCTTCTTTCATTATTTTTTCCCCCTTCCCAAAGGAATCTCCTCAGAATACCATCCATTTTACTAAGAAAGGTTTTGGGAGCAAGCAAAATGGAGTGTTGAAAAAGTGGCATACTTATTAGAACAGATTTCATAAGAATTATTTTCCCAGCAGTGTTCAGCCAGGAGGCTCCCCAGGCCTGTATTCTAAGCTTAAGCTTGTCTAAGAGGGCCATCCAGTGGGCAACTTTAGGTATGGATTTGAAGATCGGTATCCCAAGATATTTGAAGAACTCCCAGGTCTGACAAACCTGCATCTCAAGGAGCCTAGCAATGTCAGCCAAATCTTTGACCGAGCAGTTCCAGCCATTGATTATACTTTTTAAATAGTTTATCTTGTTGCCGGAGGCCTCCTTATATATGTCCAATTCATTCTTAAAAGATCTGGTCGAGATGATGCTTGCTCCCCCAAGGACCAGAGTATCATTGGCAAATTGGGCATGGTTTATCTTTTTAACATTGTGAACCGTTCTGAGGCGTGGCAGAGTGTGAACTTGTTGACAATAATCCAGCTGGAAACTAAGCACTGAGGCTTGAATAGCATAGAGGAGAGGGGAGAGTGGACAACCTTGTCTTAATCCCCTAGATGCATTAAAAAATTCAATAGAGCGGCCATTTACCAGCAGTGCTATCCAAGGAGAGGCAATGCAGGCTTTCACCCAATTTATGAAGGTTATTGAGAAGCCCATTTTCTTCATAATAGTGAACAGGAAGCCATGCCTCACCCTGTCAAACACATTTTCCAGATCGAGTTTTATCACCATTCCTTTCTCTTTTCTTTGACAACTTGAATGAACTGCCTCTTGTACCAACACAATATTATCCAGAATCTTTCTCCCTTTGATGAAGCCTCCTTGATTCTCCGGGATGATGTCCGGTAGAATATTCTTGAGACGGATGGATATGATCTTAGTAATCAGTTTATAGCTAGTATTAAACAACGAGATGGGGCGAAATCTGCTGAAATATGAAGCTCCTTTCTCTTTCGGAAGCAAAGCAAGGAAGGATGGATTGGTATTGCCTCCTATTTTAGAGCAAGATTGGGACTTCCTGACCATTCGCAGAAGGTCTTTATTGATAGTTGACCAGCAAGACTGAAGGAACCTAGCAGTGAACCCATCAGGCCCTGGCACCTTATCCGGCTCCATGCAGTCCAAGGCTTTCTTGAGCTCATCCATGCTGATTGGAGCAATCAGCATAGTGTTGACAAAGTCTTGAACGTAGAGGGGGATTAGATTAATCAGATAAGCATTGGTGTCTATAGGAGGGTCAGCAGGCGCTGAATAAAGCTCTTTGAAAAAAGTGAAGGTTGCTCTCTTGATGCCTTCAAAATCTTTAACCACTGCATCATGGGAGTGAATTTCTGAAAAAATTTTCAATTGCTTGCGAGCTTCAGCATGCTTATGGAGAAAACTGGTATTTTTGTCACTGGCCTGTAACCATAAATTTCTAGATTTTTGTCTCCAATACTCCTCTTCGTCCCTACTAGCTTTATGGAGGGGTTTTTGCAACTCAACTTCTTTTTGAAGCAGACTTTGGGTAACAGAAAATTCCTCCATTGATGATTGGAGGGCAGCAAGGTTATCTAATGATTCTTTTCTCTTATCAGTTGTAGTTTTCAAAGTTTTAGCCCGCTCCTTGAGCCTTCTGTTAAGAGCACGCAACTTTTCTTCCCACACAAAGAAAGGGGATCCCAGGACATGCCGGTTCCAGACTTCAGACACCACCTCATGGAAACCCTCTTACTGAATCCACAATGGGCTAAATCTAAAGGGAATGGGGCCAAGAAAACCATCCTTGGAGAGCTCAAGACTAATGGGTTTATGGTCGGAAGAGCAGTTAGGAAGAATTCTGGAAGAGGCCATTAGACCACTAGTAAGGAAGGAGGTTTCGACGAGGAATCTGTCCAAACGAGCAGCTATGTGGTTGGGACCTAACCTTTTGTTAGACCAACTGTATTTCCCAGATGATGGCTTGATATCCTCTAGATCCCAGCTAATCATTATATCTTCTACCCATTCTCTAGCTGGGTCCCTTACAGGAGAACCCCCTTTTTTCTCTTCAGCAGCTAGAGTAACATTCAGATCCCCTGCAATAATCATGTTTTCTGGATTGTGCAATAAAAGATAATACTGGAGCGAGTCCCGGAAAAAAAATTTCTCCGCTGGAGAGACCAGAGCATAAAGGTTGAACATACTTACTTGATGACCAGAGTCTTTGTGGAGGAGCTGAGTGAAAATCCAATGATGGCATCTTTCTTCTTGAGTTAAGTCATATTTGGAGCTGTCCCAGAAGGAGGCAATCCCACCAGAGGCGCCTCTAGCACTGACAACTCTTCATAGGCCTTTGTGCCAGAAATTTTCCCTGGATTGGAGGAGGAGAGTGTCCTCCATCTTTGTCTCCTGGATGAGAAGGATTTTAGGCAAATGCAGCCTCACAATGTCTTTCAGGGCTTCTTCTTTCAGTCTGCTACCAAATCCTCTGCAATTCCAGGAGATGTACTTCATTATTTACTGGAATGGCAAGGAGAGGCTCCTTTTGGAGCCCTGTTGTGCTTGCGCTTGGATCTGGTGTTCATCATTCCTTTGAGAGTTTTCTGGGAGCCTTGGAGAACATCCCTATAAGTTATCTCCTCTCTTTGTTTCTTCTTGGATTTCCGGACCCTAGTCGATTTGATAGGAGAGATTTGTGAATTGTCTGATTCAGAGTCTTTTTCTTCTGATTCTTCCCCTGAGTCAGAGGCAAGACTAATGTGCTCATCGTTGCCTGTGATTCCCCCTTGATCAGCTTCTGTTAGGGGAACAGTTGTTTCTTCTTCGGTTTCTTTCCCTTTCTTCGACTGATCTTCAGTTTCTTCATGGTTCTCTGAGGCATTCACCTTTTCACCTGAGGAGGGACCATCCTTTGGTACTGGTATGGTCTTGGAGTTGGTCTGGGGGTTCCCCATTGGTCTTGATTTCTTCTGCTCATTGGCCTTCGAGACAACCTTGCCCCTTTTTATTTCTTTCCATCCTTCTTCTTCGACTTGGTCCCCTGATGGGGCTTTCGGGCAGTTCCGTTGAAAGTGACTGTGCTCATGGAAGATTCTGCATTTAAATGGCACTTGCTCGTAGTCCAGCTTCTAGAAGTGGTGCCAATCTCCAACTGTAAGTTTGATGGCTTCGGGCAGACCAGCTTCCAAGTCAACTTCCACGCAAATTCTGGCACAGGTGTATTGGCCCTTGTGATCAGCTTTGTCGATGAATCTGCCCAGTCTGTTTCCTATCTTTTGCAAGGATTGAAATCTCCAGCAGTGTAATGGAAGTTTGGGGAGCCGGACCCAAACAGGAACCTCCTTTGGGACATCGACTGAAGGGTCGAAGTCATGGGTCCATTTATTCAGAAAGAGACCTTGATTTCCCAAGAAATATGGGTCGTTTCTGAACACCAGATCTCGGTCTTCCTTGGTAGTGAATTCGAAAATGAGAAAACCTCTACCGACAGCATAGCAGATCACGTTGTTGGGCAGCAGGGGCCTCTAGTTTCTTTGAACCCATTCATCAGTCGATTTGTTGTTGGCCAACGACCCATAAATTGCCCCACCAGACCTCTGTCAGCCAAGGCAAGAGCGATTTTGATAGTTTGATCTTCTGGCAAAGAGATTTCTAGGATTTCATCAAGCTTTTTGATGAACTTCAGAACGTCAGGATGGAAGAGTTTTGTCCCCTTCTATGATAGCAGTCTTCGAAATGCCTCTGTTGTTGAAGATGGTGGGGTGGGAGAGGGCTCCCCACCCCCTGGCGCACCCATGGCGGCAGAACAAACCTGGCAGCGATCGCTGACCTAACCGGATCTCGCAGAGGAGCAGAGCGTGTGCGTGTCCGATCACACACAATGTTACTTCAATTAGAACATTATTCCTTGTATGGCTGTTATTGTCGAGACATTGCTGAATTTTTGTAATTAGATTTGTTATGATGTTGATTATGTTGAGGTGATGTATTTATTATTGCTAAGATTGTGTTTCATAACTTTGGTTGTAAATTGGTTGTTGTGTTTTATATTGCATTCAACCTTATGCGCAAGGAGGATATTGTGAGTCTAGTATGAATATTGATAAAATCACACTCAGAAGTGTTTGATTGTAGAGATTGGTGGATTTAGTATGAAACATTATGAAACATGGTCCACAAAAGAGCTTGAAGGTTGCAACATTTGATGAGTAAGTGGTGGCTTGCGTATTTAGGGTGTAGTGACATCACTAAGGTAGTGGCCTAATAACTTGGGAGTGGTGCTTTCCATCTAGTGGCTTGCATATTTAGGGTGTAGCGGTATCATTAAGGTAGTGGCCTAATAACTTAGGAGTGTGGCTTCCATCTAGTAGTGGTTGGGCGAGACTTATTAGGAGTGGTGGCTTCTAGTAGGTCATGGCCTATAAAGTCAAATATGTGGTGGCTTGTAGTAGGTAGCCACTTACAAAGTCCATACAGGTAGCAGCCTAGAGAAAGTAGCGACCCACATGATTAACATGTTATGGCTTACACACAGGTGCTACCTAGCGACTATCTAAAAGAAAAAATTTATAATAATAAAATAAGAGCAAAGAAGAACATCCAATGATAGTTTTCTCTACTTGTGTTTCCACCTAATATTTTATGTCCCTTTTGTGTGATGATTCTTATTTTTTAATCAATGATTCTCTTATGTTTTATGTATTTATTTGTTGTATATGGTTACCTGTTTAGTTATATTTAGCTACTCACATGATTTATATGTTATATGATCCATTAATTTGTTGATGGTTGATTAATACATAATTTAGTAGTTATATAAATAAAGGAAAAAATTGTTAAAGGTATATTATAAGGAACAATACTGATTAACCCCTCCCTCTCACACTAGAAGGAAACGACCCTCTAGCAAAGGTTTTTGCGGAAGCCCTTATAAAAATTGACCAAATTTTATTTGCAGATGATCTACAAAATGTTTTTTAATGGTGTGTATATAATATAAAAACACACTAATGCTTTACTATAAATATAATCAATGGTACCTAATAGAACATGGTACATCCTAACATATTTGTTAAAAAGAAAATGGTGCATAAAGATAAAAGCACATTTGGGAATTATACTATTATGTAGAACCAAAAAAAGTTAAATTTACAAAAAAAATTGTCCTAAAATTAATTTTTCCTATCGAGTTCGAGTTCTATTCTGTGATATTCTGTGATGACGACCTAGTGTTAAACTAGTACGCTAAAGACCTAGTGTTAAACTAGTACGCTAAAGAACGAGTGCATACAGTATAACACACTAAGGAAGCTTAATTATAACAATGATGTGCCACCTATATATAACACAATGATGCTTACAATACTTACATCGGAAAAGGATAAAATTTTAAAAATGTCGGTCTTAAAAATTATTTTCACGATATCACTGCTATATAGACTCAAAGCGCTGATGTTATTCTTGTATTGAAATGTCCCGGTGCTTAATTAAAAAGAGCATAACTATATGGTTTTTAATTAAAAAAAAAAATAGTGTTATATTCACTCGTGTTGTTCACGTATTAAGATTCCCGGGTGTGTCTTAAAAAGAGAAATGATAGGCGGGTTTTAATTGAAAAAACAGTGTTATATTTCCACGAAGCACTAGTCCAGTTCGTGAGTTAAAACATCTTGGTGTGTCTTAACAAGAGCATTACTATAGGGTTTTTTATTTATAAAAAAATAAAAAAATGTGGTGCCATATTTCTCGATGCATCATAGAAAGAGCACTGTTAGCGGGTTTTGAGTTTTAAAAAAATGTGCTATATTCAATGAAGCGAAGCACCAATGCAGTTCATGTATTGAAACACCCCTAAGAGCACTCCTATAGGGTTTTTATTTTTTAAAAATAGTGGTGCTCTTTGAAATAGTATCTACCGGTGTTGCTAAAAGAACACACTGAAACTGGGTTAAACAAAAAAACTTATTGGTAATAAATTTCATTTTTACCATTTGTAGTGTCATAAATTTGTGAAGCACTAGTATCACTTTTGCTTTAGGTAAAAACCTTTCTCTTGGTTCTTCTCTTGCTCACCTTCCTTCAGAATGATGTTTAGTGCATGGATTTCCAATTTTCTCAAACAATGGTGAAATTTGTTTCTCTAATTTATGTGTCTAGTCTAGGTAATATCTATATTTCTCTCTAATTTAAATTTTTAATAGATTAGAATTATAAATTAACTCAAAAAATCCACTCTTTTTTATTTTTTCCTACATAGTGTTAGGCTCACAACAATCGCATTGCACCAAGTAAATTTATACGGTCCATCTCAATCGATGCGTGAATCTAGCACACCGCAGTGTTGTCGGTGTGTTTTGTGTTTTGTAAATTACAAGCCACTTAGAGAAACTATAAATTGTACATCAATGCATATATTTTAAGTTACTTCCCATGCATTTATATTTACCAAATTCACCACACACATAATATTTAAAAAATATAACTCAGTTTGTTCGAAAAGCTCAACATTCCATACCGGTGCAAAAATGTTACAAGTACCCATTGATGTGGAAGGTTGTCTCAATGCATCACTTTCAAAATGTATGTATGCGAACCAAAAGTGATTTATAAAGCACTATAGAAAATGCATTACTTTTTTTGAGCGCACCCGCCATGATTTTTTTTTCTTTTTAATTGAAGGTTATGCATCCATATTTATAACTACATTTTTCATTTAATTTTAAAAAATGAGGTTATGCATCCATATTTATAAATACATTTTTCATTTAATTTTAAAAAATGTTTTTCGCTCTCTCTGCGATTTTTGTTGCATTGTCTTCTTCTATGCACATGTCGACATAATGGGTTTTACAATAGTATGGTGATGAAGATTTAGGATTCAGAATTGAATGCATGGAACATGACACTCTGTCGCCCATTCCATTTGGAAATATTAATCTCAACCACCACTTTAAATAGAGTGACAAATAGTATGCTTGCCAATCAATTTTTGCAGATTGTGATTTTGTTTGTAATCAATTTTTGCAGGTTGCCATTTTGTTTGTGGGGAATGACAAACACCATGTTTGCCTAGTCAATCTTTGCAGGTTGCTTTTTTGTTTGTGGGGAACGACAAACACCATGTTTGCCTAGTCAACCTTTGCAGGTTGATATTTTATTTGTAGGAGAAGGATTGAAGTTCTGAGCAAAAGTACAACGTTGACCATTCAACAACACATCAGAAAATTTAAGGCATTTAATGAATTTTGGTAAATACATTTGGGCAAACATTTTCTCTACGATTTTTATCTACACTCTTGAAAACATTCAAGTTCAGAAAACCTTTTATTATGTAAGATCACCCATACTGTGTATTAATTATTTTTCTTTTGTCATGAATAATTAATGAGTCAAAATCTATGTCTTGGATGAATTTGAATGTATCTACTCTCTAATCGGGGTGTATTAATGTTTTGCAAAGTTGAGCCAGAGAAAAGGTGTAAGTGTGAGAGATTAAGTAGAAATGGTAGACCAAATTTTGATTGGGGCATGAAAGGTGAAGTGTAAACCGTGGTAAACGTTTCTTTTTATTTTTATGCATTAGAATTGAATCTAAAGTTTCATTGGGTTGCTCCAAGCTTTACTCTGTTTTGCATTTTGTGTTTTTCTTAAACTTCTGTGTGTTGTTGCGATTTACTTGCCACAACTGAAATTTTGACTTCCGCCCATTTCTGAGCCACACTCCTCTCCTCTGCCACTGTAGAAAATTTCTAAGACATTCGGCCTACTGGAAAGGGTATCTTTTCTCAAGGAAAAGTTTACTGGTTTAGTGCCAGTCGCTTGATAGCATTCACTTTCACTATTGCTGAGGGTGGTTGGGCAGAAATTGGATTTCCTCAGGTTTGGCGGTATGACAAGCTACCAAAAAGATTCGAATTAGGTGGATGTGATGGGCGAGTGGGGTTAAGAGTTTATAGTCATGGTTGTCTCTGGAGTCGCATGCGGCGGTTGAACGAAGGGCCAGGGGCTCAGGAATGGTGTGAACCGAATTTGATCTGGACGCCAGAATCACCTGACGTTTATATTTTCGGAGCAAACAGCAGTGGATAGACAATGGTATTCGACTGTGAATTGAAAACAACAATCTGTAACCCTGAGCGAAGATTAATAGCGCACAACATATTTCCGTCTCTCAAAGGCTTGCCATATCGCTCTCAAATATCGCTCTCAAAATTTTGTGTAGGACTTCGAATCCAACCATGTTTATTGGCCTTATGCAGCGATCTTGGAATTGAATAATTTAATTGATAATAAGCCACACAGGCCTTCAGCATTAATTTGTTTGCGTTCTTTATAAATTGGGCGGGTTCTCATCATTTTGTATTGAGTTGTATCATGATATATGCATGCTCTTAAATGCCACGATCCCACGGTAGATTCTCCAATTTTTCTCTTCATAAATTTGGCCGGTTTTCATCGTGTCTTATATAGGCACGCCCTTAGATGCCAGAATTCAAGGGAGATTCTCCAATTTCTCTTTAATTTAAAGATGTGTGGTTAATATTGCATATTTTTTTTTGTTTAGAATAGCGAATTAATTATGTATTTTTTTGGTTATTTATTGTATTTTTTAAATTAATTTTCTTTGAAATTTGATAGGAATTTGTATATGGTTGAATTTAGGTTTCTATGATTCAAAACAAGTTTATTGACAAAGGTTACAGGGAAAATCACATCATTATTCTTTTGTCAAATGAATGATGATGTGATTTTAACAAAAACTTTTCTGAGTTAAAAAGGAATTCATATAGTTAAATAAAATACTTCGAAAAAAAGTAACATTTCATTTTTTTAATTTAAATTTATTTATATGTTATAAATCTAGTTTAAACCATATGAAATTATAAGTTTAAATAGACAATTAACTCACCAAATTACAATTAAGAAAATCTAAATATAAAATAACAAGGGCTACATATTAGCTAGTATTTGCTACTTAGGTTAAATATAACTTAATCAAACTAAAAAACAAGAGAATGTTATTACCAAAAATTAAGAAATTATATTAACTATTATTGTTTGTACTAATATATATACACTTTAATATATTGTTTGTACTAATATATATACACTTTAATATATTTATGTGTTATATTTTTATTAATGTATATAATTTTTTATAATTAAATTTATTAAAGTATGTTTTTAATATAATAATAAGTCATTTAAAATGGAAAATATGGAGAAGAAAGTAAAAGTCATAAAAATGCAAGTATAGAAAAAGGAAAAAAATTAAAAACAAAAAGTTAAATAAAAAGAAATAAAACTAAAAAAAATTTGGTAACTAATGGAAATGGAAGTTATTAAACAAGTCATAATAAACACAGCAACCAATAACCCTACAAATAAATAAATTCAAATAATAATAATAAATAAAAAAAATTAAATTACCAAATTATGAATAAACAAATAAATAAATTTAAATAATAACGAAAAAACAAAATTGAATTCCCAAAATTATAGATAAACCAATTAAATTTTCAATCACAAACAAACTAATACACCATCAAAATAAAAGTAAATACTTAATACTATTACCACCTCAAATATAATAAAATATTACTTTTTTAGCAATAAATACATAATACCATACCGGCCTGAGATATTAATGAACAAACTAATACACCATCAAAATAAAAGTAAGTACTTACTACTATTACCACCTCAAATACAATAAAATATTACTTTTTTAGCAATAAATACATAATACCATACCGGGCTGAGATATTAATGATTAAAGTATGAAATAAATCTCCGGAAATTGGATCATTAAAAATATCTTTCCAACACGTAACCAGATATGGGCTTTCAAGTTTCGCCGCAATAACAACGCAACTGCGTATAATTTTCGTCTTCCAAATCAGAGGCTTTTCGATGCTATTATTCATAAAATAGTAGTTATTAATATGAATTAATTTAAATTAAAAATTTATTAAATAAAAAGTTGAAAACCAATAAGATGAAAGGTTTAATATATAGTTAATATTAATTCTTACAATTATAATTAATATTTATTTATTTTTATCGTTTACACATATCATAATATTGTTTTTACCTAATGTATTATTTAGTTTTATTATTTACTGTATAAGAGTTAGTTTAGGATTAAAAATTGTTGTTTATTATATTTTAATTTTAGGAAACTAATTTTTGTTATATTTTATTATTATTTAAATTTATTTATTTGTAATGTGATTGGTTGATATTTTATTATGGAATGTTTTAATAATTTTTATTTTATTATTAGTTACTAATTTTTTTGTTTTCTTTTTATTTCTTTTTTATTTAATTTTTTGATTTTGATTTTGATTTTTTATTATGTTGATTTTGATATGATCAATTATAAGTTTTTCCTCCATATTTTATTAGTTGTTTTATTTTTATGATTAAACTTTTTTTTGCTAAAGCATTTTGTTTTTTCTTTACTTTCACTTGTTATTAGTTTGTTTTTTACCATATATATATGGAGTATATTCATAGTTTAAAATTAAGAATTCAATTTTTATTATTATTTAAATTGATTTCTTCTCTAAAGTCATTTGTTGAGATTTTATAGTTCTTAGTAACTTCCATTTCTATTAGTTATACTTTTTTTATTTTTAGTTATATTTTATTTTTATTATTTTTCTTTTTCTATTATTTCTATTTTCATTGAGTTTTATTTTTTTTAACAATATCTTCAATTTAAAATGGCTTATATTATATTAAAAACATATTTTAATGAATTTATATATATATATATATATATATATATATTTATTAACACATTCTATATATATTAATATAATAATATTAAGTTAATCAAATTTTTTATTTTTTGACAATAACATTTAATAATATAATATTTTATTAGTAATTTTAATTTTGTAATTGTATTTTTGTCTTATTTTTTTATTTAATTAAATTATATTTAAACTCAAGAATAATAAATAATTTGTAGCATTTAAAGTCCAATAACAACCCTTATTAAATTGCTTAACTTTTTTCTCTTTAAAAAATTATTTAATTACTCTCCAAACACAATTTAGAAAGTTGTACCATTCCCATGTTGTTCACAGGCTTTAACGGATAGTTAATTTAATAATTTCTACTCTTCCTATGTCGTGGGCCTACTTGACCTGCACATTAAAGGATTCCTCTCGCCTAGGTTTTTTTGACCATATCATTCCATTTCACTCCTAACTGAAAGTATATAAAGGCCTTCCTACTAGGCGTACCTATATCACGAGTTTCATCTTCACGCTCCCGTCCAGTTGTATCAGTGTACTAGGTTAGTGGGTAATGCCATTGATTATGGAACATTTTCACGCTCTTCCTCCGGAATTAAGAAGGCAATGTCTTCTGAGGGTGCCTCACACATCGCACAACACCGTCGCAGCTGTATGCAAAAGCTGGGAGGCCGTGGTGAAGAGCCCCCAGTTCTATGAAGACAGAAGAAAGCTCTGCATTTCCCAGCAGTTTATATGTTTGATAGAGTTCCGGACTTATCATTATGGATACTATCTTTCTGCTCAAGAATTTGTGATTACTGTGCATGACCCTGTCCAAGGCACCTGGGAAGAACTCCCTCGCCTTCCTAGTGGAATTCCAGACAGTTTCCGCTGCGTTTGTGTCAATCGGAAGCTTCTTTTGATTGGCGGAAGGAATTCCAACTCCGTGGAGAGACAATATAGTGTTTTTATCTATGATTTCTCATCTGCTAAATGGAGCCGTAGCACAGACTGTCCGCTAGAAACAGTCGATGCCGCTTGCTCCGTTTCCGCGGAAGGGCTCGTTTATGTTGCCGGAGGAATGGACCGCAATGATAATGCTGTGCGCGGAGCAGCAGTTTACAACGAAGAGAAAGACGAGTGGAAGCTTCTCCCTCATATGAACCAAAAGTGGGACCATTGCTTTGGCACTTTCATTGACGGGAAATTCACGGTTATTGATGGTGATAGTGCACCATGGGTTAAAAGATCGAAGGCTAATGCGGAAGTTTATGATCCTGAAAAAGGGGCGTGGTACACGCTTCAGGATGTATGGAATGGGCAACACCCTCGACCGTTCCACTTCTCTCATGCGTTTGAATGTGTGGGCAATCCCCTCTACTGGTTCCAGACGCAGCAAGGAATGAATGTATATGATTCCAAGGCAAACGTTTGGAGGTCAGTGGCTTCTTTTCCACAAACGCTTCGTAAGATTGCGTGTTGTGCAGCGTGGCGTCACGGAATTTTTGTGGGCGGTAATGTTGAGAGAACATACCCTAATGATTTTTCCCGCCCTCTCGGACATTGTGCTTTCTATATGTTGAGGCCTAAGTGTATAGAACGTGGAGCAGTAGTATCAGAGGGGGAAATGGTTGGAGAGTGGTGTCCCATTCCCATCTGGATGCCCCAATACCAATACCGTTATGTGGACTATCAACTGCTGTCTGCTGTTACTGTGGAGATCTAGGATTAAAATCACGGCAAGAGCTAATCAGCTTGTTATAGGGCATTAAATGACTGGTTAGCTGCATGGCCTTTAACTTTATAACACACCTTATTATTTTTCATTTATCTCGTTATACGCACGGGTGTGTTATAAAATTAAAAGACATGTAGCTAACTAGTCATTTAATACCCTATAACAAGCTGGTTAACTCTTGCAATAAAATCACAACGTTTAGCATTTCGTGTAACCCTGTGCTTTGCAAATCGCAGTTATGATTGACCTATGCCCCGTACATTTGTATTTAGTGTTGTTGCCTGGAGGGAATAGCACAAGCCTCGTTTGATAGTTAAAATTCCAATGACGTTTTTTTTGTGGATTCCTAAAAGTACAGTTAACTCTTTCATTAGTATTATTTTTAAAAAGTTAATTTCAATTTTTAGTTTTAAGTTTCAAATTTCAAATTAGGACATTGGTAAATAAAATGTACTAAGGCTTTGGTGTGTTTCAGTGGATCTCAACCAGTTTCATTATTTTTTTCTCTCGAAATAGATAAACTTTCTAAATTGAATATGATAATTTTTTTAAATAAATTAAATTTATATATTAATTTATTTGGGGTAAGCTTAATCTATACCTCATTATGGATGCGTAAGAAGTTTGTGTAAATACAAAAACTCTAACTATTACGAATGTGTATGAAGTGTGTAAGAAATTTGAAAAAAGTTTGTGCTTCAGTTAGTTCTTTCAATTTATACATACTTCTTTAAATTAAAAATAAATTATGCTCTAAATAGAAAAATAATATCTATTATAATAAAAAAATGAATATGCTTAAAAGTAATTAGAAGTAAAAAAATTGTGTAAGATATTTAAACCTTATATTTTTCAAAAAGACTTCAAGAGGAGATTTAAATAAACTACTTGAAAATCTGTGTTAACAAATTTATGTTGATGTCAACTTCATCTATATTTATATATAAAATATTTTGTTAAAACAAATATTTTAATATTGTATATAAAAAAATATTCAATGTCCATTATCAATAAAATATTTTAATACTAATTAATATTGAAATATACTTCAAAATATATTAATAATTAAAAAGCAATTTTAATTTAGGCTGATAAAATATTTGGTTGTATATGTTATATAAAATGCTTTAATCTTTATTACATATATATTATACATCATTTAAAAAATTATGTATATATCTTGAATTTTTTTATGGTTCTATTGTTTATTTGGTCTTATATATAATCTATATAGCATTTAAAAATACGATTTAAATAATGGAAAATTACGCCTTCTATTTTTCGCTCTAAAAATGTTATTATACATTTTTCCACGTATCTAAAATAATCCACCATATAATCAAAAAATGATCGAACATACAACCATACCTACTAATATATTTGTGCTAGTTATCATACTTAATATTATTATCATAAAAATGATACTCAATATATTATAAAATGGAAATACAACCATACCTACTAATATATTTGTGCTATTTATCATGCTTAATTTTGTTATCATAAAAATGATACTCAATATATTATAAAATGGAAATTTAAAGGAAATACAACCATACCTACTAATATATTTGTGCTAGTTATCCTGCTTAATATTGTTATCATAAAATTGATACTCAGTATATTATAAAATGGAAATTTAAATTAGACGAAAAAATAAACAATCTTTCTTTGCAATAAATTAATCTAAATTCATTTAATATAACTTTAAAGTTTATGTTTTCCGTTAAATTTACTTATCAAACAAATTTCAGAATTGCCCTCTCCTCATTTAAATTAGTTAATAACTAAATTTCTAATTAATTTTATTAAAAATCATTAAATTTTCTAATTAGTTACGTGGATATAGTTGTTGTTTCATTCACACACCTTTATCTTGTCATATCTTTTTCTATATGATGGCGACATTCTTTCCATTTTGTTATCTCGTTCCCCAAAAGGGAACTTTTATATAATACCTCATTCAAAAAGAAACAAAAGAGAGCTTTTATGTAACACCTCAATTTCATGGTCACTGTGAAGATTAATTGCAAATTTAACAATATTGCTATATCAGATGAGTTTCCAAACATGACCTTAAATTTAATTGAGTCGTAAGTTTATATTTCTATAGCTCAATGTGAATATTGATTGCAAACATAAGTTCATTGTTACATCTGGTGAGTTTCCAATACGACTTTGAATTTAAATGAGTCCTAATTCTCTACTCTTGTCAGATTAATAATGCATAAATGAAATCTAGGTTGGAATGTTTGGATTAGGGCTTGCAAACATAAGTTCATTGTTACATCAGGTGAGTTTCCAATACGACTTTGAATTTAAATGAGTCCTAATTCTCTACTCTTGTCAGATTGATAATGCATAAATGAAATCTAGGTTGGAATGTTTGGATTAGGGCCTTAGATGTGCACAACATGATGGGGAGGCTTCAGCCTAACCTCACTAATCAATGATACAAAGTTTTCAAATACAACTATAAATTGATGTGAAATTAGTTCTCCTAACCTAAGGATTTATCAATGGAGTCCATGATGGAGCGATTGGATTATTTTTGTAAATAGAAAAAGTGGGGCAAGGAAATGCGGTGATTAGTTTCGATATCCATTATGTATCAAAGGAATAACCTATGTACAACTTGGGATTGGGTCAAATGGAAGTTATGTCTTTTACTCACCACAATGGGTTTTTTCCTAATACCATGGCTCTTTATTGCAAGATATGGTTAAATATTCTTGTTTTTGTGTGGTTTCACTTGCTATGTATATGGTCAAATATTTTTCATTCTAGTTGAAAATTATGGTTTTATTTTACTTTAGGTTAAACATTGCTATGAGTATACACAATGGATTTGACCATTAATGAGGTATAGATAAGAGGAATATGGTAAAGAGGTATGCCTATTACTTAATGATCATTAATCTCCTAAAAGGGGAAAGAAAGGTTGTGTTAATAGGATTTCAATAGGTGAACCATTTTCTTCCATAAAAGATGGATTTTTAGAGGGCATGCGTGAACATGTCACCGTTGGTACTTACTAGAGTGTAACCCTTTAAGGACATATAAAAGTGTGACACCCTCGTTATCAATTATCCATTATCAAGTATACAATGAAAATTGGTTGATTATGTTTGACTTGGCATGCCGATTCAAATTATTTTATATGAAAAGTTATGCATGGTTGATTCATATCATTGCAAAGAAAATAAATTGTTTCTTTAAATAATATTTTAAAATAAAAATGATATATATGTTCATGAAATATATAATAAGTACTGGTCATTCTCAAGCCTTTGTTAAGTTTTAATCTTGCATTATTCATTGGTATTGTCAATTACTATAGGACATGCCGAGATAAGGAATGTGAAGTAGATGGGGTGGGATGGCCATGACCCTTAGGGTCACAACTGAGCCCAACAACAGTCCCAAGAGGCAGCTACATTGTAAGAACCCTTTGTGACCTCTTGTAAGTATTGTCGTGTGCCTCATATGTGGATTAATTTATCCAATATAAATAATAAAAAGGATGAATGGAGAGAGAGGATACATGGATAAATGATCCTATGGAGGAGATACTTGAGGAAGAGACAAGCTTTAAATCTCCATTAATGAGCCACATGTTTTCTATTATAGAATTAGCACAAAAAGTAGAAAAAATTATAGATGAATGACATAAGAAATAACCTATTTCAAGGGGAAACCTCATTTGCATCACATAAACGAGCAATTATTTGATGATGCAAATGATAATACCTCCTTGGTATATACATGAGTCTAAGGGGCCACCGATATAATGAGAGCTTGCATAACAATAATAATGTAAGGGCACAACAATAGTGCCACTTAGCTCAAATATAGCTTAATGAAACAAAAAAATAACAAAGACAAGGATTTCATAAGAAAAATAAAACAACAAGTAAAATATTGTATTAATTAAGAAATATGATTAATTAATATTGAAAATATTGTGAAAAATTATAATTCATGAAAATAGAAATAATAGAAAAAATCAAAATCAAAATCAAAAAGTTAAATAAAAAGGAAATAAAACAAAAAACAAAAAAGTAGTAACTATTAGAAATGAAAGTTAATAAACAACCCAAAATAAGACCTCACCTTACAAATAAATAAATTTAAATAATAACAAAAAATGAATTCTTAATATTAAACTATTAAACTATGGATAAATGTCATCAATTTTGTTCAAAGACAAACTAGTACCGAGTCAAGGGAAAAAATGAATGTGTTATACCTTGTGTGGCAGGTATAATAAAATGTAATACTTTTTATTTGTTTAATAATAATTTTGATTAAATATTATATATAAATTTGTATTAAAAAATATACACGATATGTGATATATAAATACGTTTTCATTATTAATATGATAGAAAATTGAAAATTATTTTCTTTATGCTCACTAGAAACAATAATGGAAAATCTCGCATCAATTTGACAAAATCCTGTGGGAATTTTCGGAAATAGTAGTTACAACTAGAAACTTTTTAAGATTTTGGGTGCTCCAATGTTAGCTAGAAATAGTGAGTGAAAAATTTACTTTAGATAGGTATAAAGTAATTGAAAGTAACAAAAAATAAATTATTTTTTAATATTAGGGAGATATGTAATATCTTCAATACTTAGTATGTAGTTGAGATATCTAAAAATATTATTACTAACTATATGATATTTAATTCGTTATAATAACAAAAAAAACAAATAATGTGGGCCATAAATCAAAAGCCTTTAATAAAAGTTTTTCACATCCAATAGAAAAGAGAGATTATATCCTATGGATATCCACATAAAATGAGAGACATTATATCCTATGAATATATGTTTATTTCTTCTGAATGTTATGTGACATCTACAATTAATTTAATGGGGAGAATAAGAATTAAAAGTAAAATATTTCAATGCCAACTATGTATATATTATATGAAAATTTTGAAAATGAAAATTCTCTTCTAGTTAAAACATGTTATTAGTGTTTTAATCCAAATCATAAATCCATCTTAATTCCACATCTACGAGAACCAAGAGGAATCAAATATCTCCATATGCAAACCCTTCCTCTATTTTTGTGTGATACTCTCATGAAATTTATTTTGCACACATTTCTATTTATATATCTAGGAATGTAATAGTATTTACTACACTTATATTTTGTTTGTAAATATAAGAGGAGTTACCACATCACTAGTAAGGCTACCAATAGTCAAGAGATCATATAAGAATCAGTTATAGTCAAAGCAATGATAGTTTTGTTTGCCATGTTGGCCTCATGGTATTAGCATTGGTGTCAACAAATTTGGAGGTCTTGTCATGATAATCAGAGGCTTGATGACATGTTTTGAGTTGTTTCTAATCTTTGTAGAGGCTATAGAGGTGTTGGAGAAGCAATGAAGAGAAATGACAAAGTTTTGGGCAGAGACGAGATGGTTTTGCATGAGTTAGGGCATATTAATTGGGAGGTAGTTATACACAGAGAAAATATGTTGCTATTTTCATTGGGAAGCCTACAACATCCAAGCAATAATTTTCTCTAGGATGCCTATATTGTCCCAACAAAATAGTGTTATAGGGGAAATTCTTATTTATTCATGGACATAATTTCCCTTGAGTATTTCAAAAATCATTTTCCCAATGTTCTTTATTGTTTAGAGTCAACTTGGGTTGGCTCACATTCTAGAAAATTATCAAGTCAAAGATAATGATGATTATTTATTTGTATTAATTTCACATTTTATCGTTGATAAAACGTCGAAGTGTGCAGTACAAGCTTTTAGATAGTGAGAGAATGTGATCTACAATATTGGAAATATAGAGTGTAGATCAGAGCTCAAATTTGGAGCATATGTTAGAGGATGATGGAGTTATAGTGTATCTATGTGTTTAACATGTTTGTGTTGAAGATTTTATTGATGCCAATTGTTGATTTCATGGAGATCATAGTATTGTTGTAGTTGTTGTTGGAGATTATTTGGATTAGAGTTAAGAATTCTGATATGTTTGTGTTGTAGGGGCCTTTTGGAGAGTTTATTGTTGATGTCTTGTATGGCCGCTATTGTCGAGACATGGCTGAAATTTTGTAATTAGATTTGTTATCACTATAAGAAAAAAGGCCAACGGTGAGGTTCAAGCTTGTGACGGACCTTTAAGGTCCATCACCAATGTCGCATATGGTGAGGGTATTTAAAAAAACATTGGTGTAAGTGTATATAGTGATGGTCCTTTAAGGTTTGTCACCAAAGCCATTTTCAATGACACTTTTGGTGAGGGTCATTAAAGGCCCATCACTAATTCTCTCTTTGGTGACACTTTTGGTGAGGGTCGTTAAAGGCCTGTCAGTAATTCTCTCTTTGGTGACATTTCTAGTGACAACCTTTTATTGACTGTCACCAATGATATTTTTGGTTATTTTTGGTGGCAGTCAATAAATTTTTGTCATCATTGATCATTCCAATGAGTTTTTCATGACATTGCATGCCTGTGTTGGACCTTTAAGGCCTGTCACCAATGTCGCATATGGTGATGGTCTTTAAAAAATCGTTCTTGTAAGTGTATATAGTGATCGTGCTTTAAGGATTGTCACCAAATCCATTTTCAATGACACTTTTGGTGAGGGTATTTAAAGACCCATCACTAATTCTCTCTTTGGTGACACGTTTAGCGAGGGTCATTAAAGGCCCATCACTAATTCTATCTTTGGTGACACTTCTAGTGACGACCTTTTATTGATCCTCACCAATGCTATTTTTGGTTACTTTTGGTGATGGTCAAAAAATGTTCGTCATCCTTGATCATTCCAATGAGTTTTTTTTATGCTCTTAACCTACAAGACAATACCAAAATACCAAATATGCGAAGAAATATACCCAGAACATAGAACAGTGAGAAATAACAACAAGTATTTTATTATTCAAAAAGCAATGTTCACTTGCCTCTTCAAGGGGGTAGACCAGAGCTTGATTACAAAATAAGACATGATGCTCCTCGCAGGGAGTCTCTATCCTTTATATAGGATTCATACATGCAATACCGTGGGGCAATAGCATGGTTCTTATTAATACCATCTATCTAATACCATGGCCCATTTGCAACTAACTGAGGTCCCATCATTAAATGTAGGTTAACCACTTACAATTATTAATATGGACTTTATTGACTCTTTACTTAACTATAACTATGACCCAATCCTATTACGTAAATAAGGGGGTTAGGGTGGGACTCTAACATGCCCTCCTCCATAAGAATATCCTTGTCCTCAAGGCTAAAGCTGCGAAAACTGCTGAAGAATAGTGGCTGGTTCCCAAGTTGCATCTTCCGAAGAGGTGTCTTTCCACTTGACAGGGACTTCCTTGATCATGTGGCCACGCAGGTGTTGTTCTTGTGTGTTGAGGACCTATTCAGGTTGAAGCTAGATTGACCCTTCTTCATCTAGTTCTGGTAGACTGGTTTGAATTCTACAATTGTTCCCAATCACTTTCTTGAGGCATGAGACATGGAAAACTGGATGGGTTTTTGTAGTGGGTGGAAAAGCTAGCTTGTAGGCCACTTCTCCAATGCGCTGAAGTACTTGATACGGTCCATAGAATTTTGGAGATAATTTTTGACAACCCTTGTCTTTGAGTGATGTTTGCTTATATGGTTGCAGCCTCAAAAATACCTTATCCCCTTCTTGAAATTGGCGTTCTGAGTGAAGCTGATCTACTTGTTGCTTCATGCAGTTTTGAGCTTGATGAAGATTCTCTCTAAGATGGGAGAGCATGGTTGTGCGGTTCTATAGGAGTTGATCCACTGCTTGTACCTTTGAGCACCCCTTGATATAAGAAGTAGGGAAAGGAGGGAGTTAACCATAAACTGCTTCATATGGAGTCATTTTGGTGGTGGCATGATAGTTGGTGTTATACAACCATTCAGCTAGAGGTAACCACTATACCCAGAGATGTTGCTTTTCTAAAGTAAAATACCTAAGGTAGGTTTCCAGACATTTGTTGACTGCTTTAGTTTGACCATCAGTTTGTGGATGATAGGAAGTACTGAGTTTTAGTTAGGTACATTGTAGCTTGAAGAGTTCCTGCCAAAAATTACTGGTGAAGATCAGGTCACAATCAGACACAATGGAAGTGAGCGTACCATGCAATTTGAAGATTTGATCCATGAAATATTGAGTGACCAAAGTCGTAGTAAAAGGGTGGGGTAGGGCGCAAAAATGAGCATACTTAGAAAGTCTGTCGACAACCAGCATGATGACTGACTTGTTTCCTAACTTTCGAAGGCTTGTAATGAAATCATAGAAACCTCCGTCCATATTGATGCTGGGATGGGCAATGGTTGTAATGTGCTTGGTGCTTTAACTATTTCTCCTTTGTGGCACTGACAAATGTCGCATTCTACTACAAAAGTAAGAATGTACTTTTTCATGCTTGTCCAAAAAAATGATCTTCGAGTGCGAGCATACATCTTCTGAAAGCTTGAATGTCCTGCGATGGGGGATGAGTGCAACTCCACCAAAATACGACTTTTGAGGGTGGATGTTGGTGATATTACGACTCTATCCTTGTAGCGAAGAATCTCATCCTGCCACAAGTAGCCCTTGGTGAAATTTGGATCCGCCTGCACATGAGTAATGAGTTGGGAGAGCCAGGGATGTGAAAACCATTCCCTGTGAGCCTCTTCAATCCATTCTGGAATGGGAAGGGAAATTGCGAGCAGGGTACTTTCCTCCTCAAATTGGTGAGATAATGCATCTGCTACAATATTTTTGCGCCCTTTCTTGTAAATTATCTCATAATCATATCCTAGAATTTTGGAGAGCCATTTATTTTTTTGTGGTGAGGATAGGTGTTGCTCCAAAAAATATTTAAGGATTTGATGGTCTGTGCGGATTTGGAAGCGTCACCCCAATAAGTAAGGTCGCCAGGTATCTACTACATGTAAGATGGCCATCATCTCCTTCTCATAGGTAGATTGTCCCAGATTCTTCCCACTTAGTTGTTGGCTTGTGAAGGCCAAGGGTCGACCTTCCTGCATTAAGACTGCCCCAATACCCGTACCCGAAGCATCACATTTAATGACAAAAGATTTGGTGAAGTCGGGTAGTGCTAAGACTGGAGTGGAACACATGGAATTTTTTAGAGCTGTAAAGGCATGTTGTGCTTCATCATTCCAGAGGAATGAATTTTTCTTTAGGAGTTGAGTGAGGGGCCTCGAAATGCGACCATAATTGTGGAACAATTTGAGATAGTAGCCCGTGAGACCCAAAAATCCTCCCAGGCTCTTCAAGGTCTTAGGTTGAGGCCAATCCTGCATTTCCTGGATCTTTTTGTGGTCCACCTTGACACCTTCACACCCCAAAATGTGGCCCAAATACACAACTTCTTCCATGCCAAAAGAAAACTTGGTCATCTTAACAAATAATTTATGCTCGCGGAGCAGTTGCAAGAGCAGATCTACATGCTGAAGATGGGTGGCCCAAGTCCAACTGTAGATGAGGATGTCATCGAAGAAAACAAGGACAAATTTTCTGATATATGGTTTGAGTAGGTGGTTCATAAGGCTCTGAAAAGTAGATGGGGCATTAGAAATACCGAATGGCATGACCAGGAACTCATAATGGCCTTCATGAGTTTTGAAAGTAGTCTTTGGAATGTCGACTTCTTTCATGCGAATTTGGTGGTAGCTTGAGCGAAGATCAAGCTTAGTGAAGAATTGAGCCCCATTTAGTTCATCCAGCAAATCATCAACAACTGGGATGGGAAATTTATCTTTGATTGTCAACTTATTGAGGGCCTTGAAGTCTGGAAACATATGTTATTCCCCATCTTTCTTGAGCACCATGACCATTGGTGATGAATAAGGACTAATGTTGGGACAAATGACGCCTACTTCCAAAAGTTCCTTGATTATTTTTTCTATTTCATTATTTTGGGCGAACGGATATCTATATGGGTGCAAATTTGGTGGTTGGGCCCCTGGGACCAAAGTGATGCTATGATCATGTTCTCCTCTCGAGGGTTGAAGCTCATGAGGCTTTTCAAAGACTGGCAGATGGTTATTTAAGATCTGTTGCATCTTAGGAGGAATTGGAGGAGAATTGGGTTCGAAGGTCTCGATGGCATTAAATTGAGCTATAACTCCATGATGGCCCTTTTTTAACAATTTTTCCATCCAATCTGAGCTGATGATAGAGGGAGCTCCCACCTAGAGTCCACGAAGGGTATGTGTGTGGTTGTTTTGCTTAAAGCTCATATATAACTCCTGGAAATCCATTGTGATTAGGCCAAGTGTGCAAAGCCATTCAGTACCTAGGGCAATGTCACACCCTCCCATGTGTATGGAAAACATGTGGGTCTTTAACTGATAATCCCCCATTTGAGGTTCGACATTTTCACAGCGGCCTTCACATTTCATTGTTCCCCAATCTGCAATTTGGACATGGAAGTTAGAAACTGCTCGTACAAAACAATGCACTCCTTCCGCGACTCTTTGATGGATAAAATTATGTGTACTTCCACTGTCAATCAAGACTAATACTGGGTGATGCTTAATAAAAGCTCTGATTTTGAGAGTTTGAGGCGAATAAATCCCTGCTAAAGCATGTAGTGAAATAATTGGTGCTTCAAGTACATTGTCCTTCTGGTTGTCCTCTTCTTCCTCCTCTGGTTCCTCAAGTGGTGGGGCTTCCTTTGATGAGCTGTGATCAGTAGCATCAATTTGAAAATATTTGGGTTCCTTGCATTTATGCCCAGGGGAGTATTTTTCATCATAGTAGTAACATAATCCTTGCTTTATTCTTTCCTCCATTTCTGCAGGTGACACCTTTTGAACCTTGAGTGTTTGGGTAGTGCTATGAGCTTGTGGGGGCTGATCCTTGGCAGTGAAATTTGGGTGATTGGACTGGGCCACTAATGCACGTTCTACTTCATGAGCTATCCTGCAAGCCTCCAACCATGAGGGAGGGTGGTGCAGTCCGACGTGAGCTTGTATGGCCTCTTTAAGACCATTGATAAAACATTCCATGTAGAACTCGTCTTGTAGACCTAAAGTGTGGAAAGCTAAGGCTTCAAAGGTTTTAATATATTCATCCACTGTTCCCGTTTGTCGGAGCTTAGTGAGACGACCCAAAAAGTAGATTCATGGTCAAAGCAATCCATAAGAGGTTTTTTGAATGTGTCCCAAGTCAAGGGCCTTCCATAGCAACGTTGATGCCATTGCCACCATTGCCATCTTTCATTGTCCAAGTACATGATCCCCACACTAAGTTGAGTGGCATTATCCAGGATGTAATTCAGATTGAAATATTGCTCCAATTGTGCTATCCATGCTGTCGGGTGAGAGCCATCAAATTTATGCATGTCCAGCTTGGGTGGTCACGGACGGGATTGTTGGGGGGTGCCCTAGAGGTGAAGCGAGTGACTAGACTCACCCTCACTGTGTTCATTGCCAATATATGCCTCCTCACGAGCTTTCACCTTGCCCATAGAGAGTATTATAGTTATTTTCATCAGCTGCTCTTAGATGTCTTTCAAGGATGCTTCAAGGGTGTCGATCATTTCATTCGCCATAGCTTGATTTCTAGTTTGTACCATGCATCGAACCAATTTACTCTAAATTTGGGACCGCCCAAATTTTTTTGGCACTAACAATTGAATGGTACCACCTTGCTTAGCGCGTCGTCCTAATTCGTATGGGATAAGTCACCAATAAGTGCCCTAGGGGGTCTCAAACTTTTTTTTTTAACTCCTAACGGATTTTTACTCCTTGCTTAGGAATACTGCAGTAGCCGAATCCCCGAAATGCCAATGCTACCAAAAATCCTGCAAAAATCACGCCTAGGTATAGGAACCCACACAACTACTCAGATTTGGATGGCGGATCTGATGGATTTGTGAGATTTGAATGGCTGATTGGATAGATCTAAACGATGAAACAAATTGGTGCTGTGGATTTGATGGATCTAATAGATCTGAATGGCTGTTATGATAAATCTGAACTGTAGAACTGATTGCCACTGCTGCTGCACAACCCCACTTGTGAGATCTGATCTAGTAGAGATTATGCGTGATCTAGAGATAGAGAAGGGAACTATGGTCTCAAGGAGTGTCAGGTGCTACAGATCACAATATACATAAGGGTCTGATAGTAGTACTTAGCCTAATGTTTCAGGGCAGTAACCAAGGAGGATCAACAATACCCTTAGCCGTACAACTCAACCACCCTATCGTATGGGCAAGTAATCTCTCTAATTCATGTTCTTGGTGTACTATAGCAGCAAGACGACTGACTGTTTATCTATGGCAAGATTTCAAGGGAGCTAGGGGGCTTCCAATATACCCAGAGGGTACTTGGAAGACAGTCTATGCGCAGTTCTGTCTAATGCGCTACTACTCGAAGGGGTACCACAGGGGTTACAAGGGAGTCCAACAAGCGTGACCACCTCTTGTATTTCCTACTTGCATGCCTCCCCAAATCTTTAGGTTTATGCGCTCAATGACATATCCCGTGGTTTAAAGATGCCGGAACACCTCTCTAGCCAAAAAAAAAAATTGCTAAAAAATGGAGATCCCACCAGCCCCCTGGAAAGCTCTCTGATACCACTTGTTATGGTCTTAACTTGTAAAACGACACCAAAATACCAAATATGCGAAGAAATATACCCAGAACATAGAACAGTGAGAAATAACAGCAAGTATTTTATTATTCAAAAAGCAATGTTCACTTGCCTCTTCGAGGGGGAAACCTCCAATAGAGCAGAGCTCGATTACAAAATAAGACATGATGCTCCTCGCAGGGAGTCTCTATCATTTATATAGGGTTCATACATGCAATAACATGGGGCAATACCATGGTTCTTATTAATAGCATCTATCTAATACCATGGCCCATTTGCAACTAACTATGGTCGCATCATTAAATGCGGGTTAACAACTTACAATTATTAACATGGGCTTTATTGACTCCTTACTTAACTTTAACTATGACTCGATCCCATGACATAAATAACGGGGTTAGGGTGGGACCCTAACAATTTTTGATGATGTTATGTACCTCTTACTATATGTTTTGTCAAAAAATAATGATTTAAGACCGTTGTTGTGGAGTCTTTTTCATTATGTGTCAAAGGTCATAGTGGTTATAATAGTCAACAGTCAATTTGTTAATAATTAATTAGTGTGTATCATTTCCCTCAAGTCATAAGAATATAGTTTTCCTAGGAGTCAACACACGATTCATCTCTATTAGTTTTATTATCTAGCAAATTTCCTTTAAATAATATTCCACTAGTGTGTGTAGGAACTATATTATTTAATACACAATCAAGCTTTGCCAATTCTATTAATGAGAGAGACCTAGCACTCCTCAACACTCATGGCACACCTTAACATGCTTTGGAACAATACACTAACATTCATTGGCAGCTCACATATCTTGGAACATCTTTGTAGCTAGAACATATTTGTACCTAGAACATCTTGCCATGAGTGAGATGCCCAAGCACATGTTGGCATGCCCTAGCATAACATAGCACTCTCCTCTCCTGTATTGGCATGCGCTGTAGTCCCTAGCAAGTGCTAGAACACCTTTGCGTAATATTGCATTGACAAACATTAGCACTTGGCACACATTGGCATTTGACATGTATTGGAACATATTATTAGTGTGCCTAGCATGCCCCTTTTGACAAAGATAAAGTCCCGACTTATTAACCCTCTTATGTGTTCATTTCCTTGCATTTTATCTTGGTTATTGCTTTTGTTGCCTTGAAACTCCTTGACGCATATTGGCATACTCTGGCACCCTGCACATCCTAGCATGCCTTGGCACTATTTGGCACATGTTAACACACCCCGGAACTGCCTAGCACACTCTATCACTTCTTGACATTCCATGATATTCCCTGGCTGCGTTACCCTTGCTTAGCCTACCTTATCACTCCCTCCCTAGCATGACAGATAACACCCATTGACACTCCCCGACACACCCTCATATTCATTGACTTCCATGCATATTGACCTAGTGCTCCCTTGTGTTGTCCTAGTACTCCATAACACTCCTCGGCATGAATTGGAACTCTCTAGCACACCTTAGCACTCTTTTATATGCTCTGCCACTCCATCGCATGCATCACACTCCCTGATGCACATTGGAATTAGGCACGTGTTGGCACTGGGCAAGTCTTAGCATATTTGGCATGTGTTGAGATGGCTTGGTACACTTTGGCATGGTTTAATATTAAAGTTATTTGAGATCAATTATTGGAAACTAGATGAGAAGAAACATGAGAAGATTTGGTACTTAGAATGCATTGACACTTAGCACTTAGCACCTATTGGCACCTAGTGTTGGTGTGACTAGAATGCCCCTCATGGAAAAGGTAAATTGATGACTTATTAAACCCATTATGTGCTCATTTCCTTGTAGTTCAACTTATTCCTCCCTCTTGTTACCTTGACAGTCCCTGGCATGCATTGTCACAACCTTGTACATCTTGGCATGCCTTAGCACTTGGCACATGTTAGCTTGTTTGACATGTCTTTGTACTATCTAGCACATGTTAGCATGCCCTTGCATTCCATAACATGCCTTGGTAGTCATGACCTCACAACTAGCATTACATTTTTCCATGACTTGGGAACCTTACATTCTCTAGAACATGTTGGCACTCCCTAGTTGTCATGCCCTCTGTTATCCTCCACAATGTTCCAGGATGATGAGGAGATTGACTGAGGTAACCATAGACTAAGATTTTAGTTTGGTAGCTAGCCCTACCAAACCAGAGAGGGTTCTCTCTGTGAAATCATAGCCAAGAGATGACTGGAATGTAAAGGAGTTTTGGCTAGATATCTAGGCTTGGGTCAGTTTTGGAAAATTTATTGTTTTGTTGTTGGATAAGGGAGAAAAACCAGGTAGCTAGGTGAGAGGATCAAAGGGTTATAGCAATAAATATATAAAGGAGCAAGGTAGCATTACTTTTGTGATGGATCTTAGGGTTTGTTTGTGTAGCGTAGTGTTTAGAAGAAGCAAAAGGTCTTAATGAGCATGAAACATGAATTCATTAAGCAAGAAATAAAGTAACACACAAGTATTTTTCCATCAAAAGAGATATTTATGCAAAGAATTTTGTTTATAAACTGTAAGGAAAACGACTAAAGAATTGATGAATGGAAAGAGAAGATGGATATCTTTCATATAAAGCTATAATAGAAAAAATTAACATCACAAACTTATTGCACATGAATTCCTAGATAATAGTTGCAAATTGTGTCCTTTGATTCCTGGAAAATGTCCAAGTACAACCTACAATAGTTCTCTACTATGAAATCCAATCAATTCTATCCTTGAGAAACTAATACATAAATACCAAAAAACATCTCCCCGCTCTCAAGGGTCAAATCGGCCATGACTCTAGGAACTGTTCCATTTGGTGTTCTAACCAAACCCTAATGTCTAGGGAAGTTAAAAACAACTTCTACAATTAACTTCGATTCCAACCTCTCTCATAAATGAGGTCAAATTCACATCAAAGATTCTTACAAAGACTAACCACCCATTATTTACATTTAATTTTACCCCTCACATTCATCTACTTCACCATTTTGACTTTTACCAAAGTCAAATAGGAATTACAAAAAATTACACAGTGAAAATTTTACAGAAATCTCAGAAATTTCCAAGTGTGCAGTGACCTTTTGGAGGCCATTTTTGAGTGCCTTTCGGAATTCCAAATCCACATATGAAGCCTTTTATTGAAATATGGGAGGGTGGAGATGTCTTTAGAGTATTATTTCTCTCAAAATGACCCATTTGTGGCTGATATATGACCATTCTCCCGAGGTGTCTATAGGTGCACAGCGAAATGGAAAAAGAGGGGATGAAAGTTGATTTTTGGACTCTTTTTTGCAAATTTCTAAAAAAATTAGCCTTAGACTAGGAAAGTGGGAAAATCAGTTTTGAGAGGGGGTCATAATATTTCCAAAAATGCTAAGTTTACATCATTTGGAGCCCCGAGGAAGAAGCGCAACGTGAGCTCGCTGCGCTCCTAGACATAAAATTGCAAAAATTTATAAGTCTGCACCAATCTACATGAAAACACAGAATTTTCTCCAAATCCTCCCAAAATTTGTCCATAGATGTCTGATGAGGTATGTTATGAAATCATGGATGTATCAGAAAGAAAATATAACTTACCGTTCTCCTGTTAGCTAGTTAGGGTTTCCTTAAGTTGTTCCTTCAACTACTTGATTTTGACCTTGGAAACCTGATTCCTTGTGTAATAATGGATGGCCATTTTCTTTTACAACTTTTTATCCATGTTGTCCTTTTCAAGGAGATTCTCAAGGTGTAAATTGACTTTGTCAAGCCAAAACTCCATGTCCTCATTTATTTCCATTGTAATCCTCTCTTCAAAGGTCAATTCTTCCATTGGTGGATTTTGTTCTCTTTCCTTCTGAAGTGCCTTCCTAAGACCCATTATCCTTGGTATATTCCTTGCCACATTTACTTCATGCTTCTTAGTGTCCTCATGTTCCACCACTACCTTGCCTTTCATCTCTTGTTTCTCGTCTTTGAATTTCTCTTTGTCCATGACTAGTTGTTTTTCCTTAAGTTGACTACTTTCTTGTTGAAGGAATGAAATGATGAATTTGGCCCTTCCAAGTTTTCCTTGAGCTCCATGATATGAGAATCCTTCCCTTTGATGACTTGTTGTAGGGTTTGATGTTCATCATGTGCCTCCAAGTCAACTAGGTCAAAGTCATCCTCATTGGGCTCCTCATCATGCAAAGAAGCCTCATGATGTGACGTTGATCCCTGTTCTGCTGATGTAGTGGGCTTGGCCACTTCCTCAATTTGAGGAGAAAACACAAGGCTTCTACCTCTTTGATATGTTTTGGCATAGGTGCCTTGGAAACCTCATCATGTTTTCTTTATGACCCCACCTCCATGGGTTGTAATGACATTGTTTGGTGATGGCTTGGTGAAGTGGTTATATGCATTTTCAAGGCCACCTCAATGAATGTGTCCCATGTCATGTTCTTCTCTTTCAATTGATGGAGTACTATAACCTTTATCAGGATATGCTAAAAGAGGCTAGGACAATGCACTTTTCCTTTTAATTTCACCCTTTTAGACATTTTGGTTAGGCTCCTATAAAAGTAGTTGGACAAATTTAGAGACTTGGGAGATGTAAAGTGCATGACTAGTCTTATGTGGTTTTAATATAGCCTAGAAAATATGTCCTCACATGTGAAGAACTTCATGACAACATTCATCAATGGTGCTTATCTCTCTGACAAGTATCTGAATGGGAAAACATGTGAGTGAGCTCCTTTGTATTGTGATTTCAACTAGGGTTTCTACTCTTCTAGGTGTAGGTTCATGCTTTTGAACTAATTTTCATCATGGTTTTGTATGATTGTAGCTTGAGAGATGGAATCCACTGAAAACATAGATTCATTCCCTACAACGGTGATCTTCTCTTCCTTTAAGGTGAGGGAAAATATACCTATGATATGCTCATGGTAACCTACTTCCTGCACTCTTTGACAAAAACCCTAAACAATTGACATCTTCAAAGCATTTCATGAAAAATGGGGAGGAGGTGATTTCATTACAATTAGAGGGCTCAAACATTAGGATATTTCCCCCCTTGTTGTACTTCCTCTTCTCTTATGGTGATGAGTCAGACTCCATACTTCAAACCCTAGGTGAAAGGCAAGCAAAAACAGTGACTACAACTACAACTACAACAACTTAACCAAGTTATAGATACTACAACTAGACTATGTGTTGATAACCTAAGAAGCACCTATAACACATCTTAGGTTACTCATGTCCAATCTCAACTCATCCTACTTAACAAGTTGTTGATTCAAGGCTCACGTCCAACCATGGCCATAAAACAACTAAGAAACATAATTTACATCTTCACATGCCATAGTGCATGGCACCTCTAACAATCCCTTATCCCTATGTGGCATGTGTTAGCATCCCCTACATTTCATGGCATGATTTGCACTCCTTAGCACACCCTAGCACTCCCTGACATTGCCTAGCACTCCAGCATGCCTTAACATTGCTTAGCATATAGCCTTGTCACTCCCTCCTTAGAACACTTGGAACTCGTTGACACTCCCTATGACACACTTTAATCTCTTCATTTCCATGCATTTTGAACTAGTTATCCCTTGTGCTTTTGTGGCACTCCCTAACATTTGCTGGCACACATTGACACACCCTGGCACATGGCACATCTTGGTATGTTGCCTTGGCACTCTAGCATTCCTTGGCACTACCTAACATATCTTGTCTCTCCCTCCTTACCACACCTAGAACTCACTAACACTCCCTGTCACACACTCTTATTCATTCATTTCCATGTATTTGAAACTAGTGATCCCTTTTGTTTCCTTGGAACTCCATAACGCTCCATGGCATGAATTGGCACACCCTAGCACTTGGCACATCTTGGCTTGTTTCCCTTGTCTCAAGCATGCCTTAGCACTGCCTACCATACCTTGTTACTCCCTTAGCACACATGTTTCTCACTAACACTTGTTGTCACAAACTCTTATTTGTTCATTTGCATGCACTAATTTGACCTAGTTCTCCCTTGTGTTTCCCTAACAGTCCCTAACATGTCCTAGCACAGAACATTTAGATGGCAAGTAATAGACATAAGGATGTTAGTACTATGAAATTCCAAATGGGAAGACCATCATTTGATGGGAATTTTATTATGCTCAAGAAATTGCTAGAAAGATTGAGATATGCAATGTAATCAAATTTTTTCGTGCATTTTTACTCACTGACTCCCTATCACACACATGTTGTCTAAAGTGGCACAAAAAGTGTGAAATTTAGCTTATAAAGGTTGATATATGCATTCTAATCAAAGTTTTTGGTGCATTCTTACTCACTGACTCCCTATCACACACACGTTGTCTAAAGAGGCACAGAAAGTGTGAAATGCAGCTTAAGATCTATAATTGATTAGTAATTTTACTTAAGGATATGTGGAAGACATCCTTCAAGCTGTGACAAGGACTGTTTGCATGGCCACTGATGTCATTAAGTGTTCCCAACTATGGCCTTACAACATTCATGATATGATGAACAAAGTTCTACAACTACATATTTACTCAAATCTAATTGTGTACTTAGGCATATTACTTTTCAGCTGGACCTAGGATGAATAAACCAAGTGTTTACAACACGTGACAATTTAATTGTGAACATGAAGAAGTGTGCATTTGGGTAGAAGAAACTTGATTATCTTGGATTTTTGTGTGAACCACGATGGACTAAGCATTGATCCAATGAAGTTCTCAACCATTGTTATTTGGCCACCACGAAAGATCAACCTTGACCTACAATATTTCAAGCAAATGATGATCTCAGGAACTATGTTGCATAGTTTCCCGATGACATGCATCCTCTCAATGATTATAGGCACCTAGGATATGAAATCAGAAGATTACTAATTTTTTTCTATAGCTTGGTTTGAGGCATCCTAGCATAGATCACAATATTTATGGTTACATGTGAATGATGTAGTTCTCTTAATTGTGATTCATGTGGATGATTTTATTAGCACTAGAAATAATGGTGATTCAATTTAAGTCTAAAGTCACACTTGAAAGATACATTTGAAATGTCTAACATATATCTATAGCATTTATTTCTTGGCATCAAAGTTGTGCGGGTGATATTATCTTCATTTCTGAGCCAAAGTATGCTTTGGATATCCTAAAGATATTTAAAATGGATTATATGTAAGCCTCATTCTACTCCGTTTAAATCAAAAGCTAAGATGACTAAGGATTGTGATTCTTTGAAACTCAATTGGTTGGTAGTCTCATTTATTTGAATCATAGTCAAATTTATATTTCCTGTTCCATTAGTCGAGTCTCTAGGTTCATGTAGTATTTGATGGAAAGCCATATGAAGACTGCAAAGAGGAAGTATCAATATATCAAAGCTACATATCAAGTTTCCATTAACTATTCAACAAAAATTCAAATCAATTGGTTAGATATACAAATACTAATCTATAAACAAGGGAATTATACTATATAATCTGTCACACGGAATGAGTCGACCTTGCAGACAAGATAGACCTTCCTAGAATCTAATGAAGACCTAATTACAAACAAACCAACCAGACACTATATTTCTCTAAATGTGCTTTATAAATAATGGTAAACAAATGTGTTTAAGGCCTACCTCATGTCCAACACAAGTTTGGAGATGCCTTCGCTCCTTTGATCCAAGTAAGTTCCTTTGTCGCAAACCTGCAAGCACAAACAAGGCAAATGATTAAATAGCACCTGAATATTCAATATTATAAAACATATTTAACATGAAAGTCAAGGAGTCCATGAAACAAATAACATGAGATACTTTTTGAGAAAAATGAGCTTGATTGTATTAATTCAGAAGAGAAGAACCTTACAACCTTTGCCTTGACGCTGTACAAGCTCCTTCCAGGGTCCAACAAGAAGTCTCCTCTACTTTGACAAGCTTCACTCACTCCCTAATGAGGCCAAAAAGGTATGTGATCTCTCCTCTTAAGCTCAAATAGGAAGTCTTGATTTCACTAGCATTTACCCTCAAAAGTTCAGCTTCTAACCTCCCTGGCCACTGACCCAATGCCTCAATTTATAGTGCAATGGAGATCAGTTACCAGCTCCTCCTTCAAAGGGATAGAGTCCTCCTTCAAAGGGATAGCTCCTCTCAACAAGGGATTAGTTCCTCCTATGATGGGATGCATGAACCACTTGGAGCGAACAATCCACGTAAGAAATGCTTCTAAAAAACTCTAGAATTAATCCAAGATGAGTTTTTTAAGATAAAGATTGCGCCTCTTGACTTTTACAGGGGTACGCACCCTCCCCTTTACGTATAGAGTGTATAAGTACGCAGATAACTTGAACAAAAGGTGCGGGCCCGCAGGGAAAATTAAGAGAAAGTGTGGAACCAGAGTTACATTTCTTTTTTGATGTCTTTCTCTCATTTCTCATGCTTGTTTTGAAGAGCTAAGGATTAAGACTTGCTTAGGAAGCTGGTATAGGTAATGATAGGCCTACACCGACTGCAAATAATCAAGGTGATGATATTTTTATGTAACAGTTCCCATTTATAGTTGATATGTCCACCAATCTTAAATCTGTTTGCAGATCTTTGAATCTTTCCATCTGTGGGTCTTCCCTCCTTATTCCTCCTTTATTCTCCTCTTTAGATGTGGTCATATTGAAGTCTCCTGCAATAATCCATCTCTGATCCTGGTGCATATTCCTTAGCTTTTTCATGTGAGTGAGGAATAGGCCTCTATCTACCGGGGTGTGGGGCCCGTAGACTGTAGACACTACAAACCATTCACTTTTCCTGATGGGTCTGAATTTTCCTATTATGATTCTGGGCATTCCTATCCACCAATCTGTTAAAACTTCCACTGGGTCCCAGATTACTACTATCCCTCCTGCACTTCCTTTAGCATTTATGATTAACTTGCTCATATCTAGGATTTATTTTATTGAGTATTTCCTCCATATTCTGACCTAAGATTTTTGTTTCTTGAATAAGCATAATCTGTGGTTTGTCTTTTCTCAATCTTTCTGCTAGATGTCTCTACTTCCCTTTGCTGTTCAAACCTCTAATATTCCAAGATGTCAAAATCATTGAGGGGTTTGATTTAGGTTTTGGAACACCGTTGAAAGTGGAACCACTCTCCCTGTGTTTACTAACATTTACCCCATTAGTTGTATGGAATATTTAATATTTTTCCTACATTTTTTTTTTCCTGCCCTTTACTTGCCCTAGCTGGTCTGTTCGGGTATCCTTCTAATTCTCTTGTTGTTCTTCAGGCACTGTTTTACCTTTTTCCTGCTTGCGTATATATTGCTGGAATGTTTCTGCATACAACCTTTTCTGGTCTTTAGGGATAAAACACTCATCCAAGGAGCTTTCCTCTTAGTATGGGATCTTTCACTGCTGGAGCTGTTGTCTGTCTCTTTGTCTTCTTGGTTTTCCATGGTTTGATCCTCGCCTTCCCCTTCTTCTTGGAGGATTTTAAAGCTGTTTGATTTCCTTGGGTTTATTTGTTGTACCTTCCTGTCTTCATTGGAGTTTCCTATTGTTACTCTTTGTCTACTCTTTACCTCTTGTAATCCTTCTTAGTCTTTTGGCCTTCTCTTCTGTTTTTTACTTTTCCTCTCCTCTTCTTCCATTCTTATAGGACACTCTTTAACCAAGTGTCCATATTCATGGAATCTGCAACATATAAACTGTATATGCTCATAGTCCAGGCTTTGCTGCCAAACGTCTTCGTGATACTCTAGATCCACTGAATCTGGGATTGGGTTAACAATGTTCATGTACACACATATCCTAGCATACGAAGTATACCTTTCTTTCTTCATAGTTTCCACTATTTTCACAAAACTCCCTATTGTGTTTCCTATCCCTTCCAAGATTTCTGAGTCCCAAAAATCCATCAGTAAACCAAATAGTCTAACCCATACTGAATCTGCTAAGAATTTTTCCTTTTTGGGATTATAGCATTCTTCCCAATATCTCATAAATAAACTGGCATTATAGTAAAAATAAGGGCCATTCTCAAACACTTTTTCTTTATCTTGCAAGTTAGATAAGATTACTATGAAAAATCCTTTTGCTCCCAGCGTTAGCTCGATATGTCCTAGGGGCTTCCATTTTTGTTGAATCCATCTAGTAAGGTCTCTTTCAGATGGCTAGACTCCAACAAACTTACAGATGAGGGCATGATCCTTCATGTAACTTATGTACCTTTCTAGTTTATTTGGCGGGATTACAATCCTTGGCCTCTCCTCCGCACATGGCAGACATTTCCCCTTCTGCCCACCTACCATGTCGCTCCAAGAACAGGACCTGCATTCTGCTTCTCTATTGTCGGGCTGACTTTTTTGTCCTTCCCCTGCCGCTGCATCCCGATAGGAGGGGATCTCTCCCCTCTTGACCTCTTTTGTCATGACTGTGGCTCTCTATTTTCCGACTTGTCTTTTATTGTTATTCTTTGTTTTCTATGCCCTTTCCTTTCTTGATTCCTCCCCACCATTTTTACCACATGGTCACCATTAGGTTTTGGTTGTAGAGCTCATTCTGAAACTCAGGTTCCAATTAATAAAATAAAATGTTAATCTTCAATTTAATTCTAAATATTTTAATCTTCATTCAAACAAAAATTAAAAGTTAAAATTTATTTTTATTTCAAAAATTAAATTCAATGTTAATTTCAACCTTAAAAATAATAAAAATAAATTAATTTTGCAGATAAATTAGAAGGTTTAGTTTGTAATCATTAATTAATATTAAGTATTAATGATCATTGCTTTAATAAGTTATTGTAAACTAAAAAACAATTTAAATAGCTTAGTAAATATTCACCCAATACGGAAGGGAGATATTGAAAGAAGTTCGCAGATTTGAACGACATAGATTGCTCTTAATGAAAAAGAAGACTGATCTCACATTCTTGAAGAGATGCAGAGATTTAGCAATTATTCATACCTTTGCCACAATAAAATATGATCAAAATTAACAAAATATTATAAAACAATTAAAATTATAATTAACGAATCCCAATATTTGTCGACTAAACATCTCACACATCTCTATATAATTAAAAAAATGAGATCAGTCCTTCAAAAATTTTCACATCCTAAAGATGAACCATTGTTACGGGTTTGAAACGTCGATTATAAAAAAACCTAATGCGATATCTCTGGAAGGTATGCTACATAAATAAAAATTCACTTATTAATAATTAATTTGTGAATTAATATTTCTTTAAAATTCAAAACTAGATAGTAAAAATTAAAACTATAACTAAAAAAACATTATCAAATTGAGAAATAAAACTAAAACTAAATTAAATCATTATCATTCGATTCACTGTCCTTCCCTCAAAACCTGTCAGCTGCCATTCATTCCCACCTAAGCCCTCACGTTTATTTATAAACGCTATTGAGTTCTCACTTATTCACTCATGGATCTATCCTCATGATGAGCCACAGATGATTGTTCGAAACATCGATTCGAAAAGTATGAATGTGATAACTCTGGAAGATAACTCCACACAAAATATGGATTGTAGAAGCCTCAAATCGATAAGAAAATTATTATTGTAAGTTTTTAAAATACTCATTCACACCCCCCCCCCCAGTAATTTTCCCAACATAAGTGTGCAATGGTATGAAAAAATAGAGAGAGATTCAAAACTAAAACGATAAAAGCTAAACTAGCAAAATATGTAAGCTAATCCTCAAAAACTGTTTTATCATTGAGACCTCTATGTTTTTCAATTTCCTCTATTTTTTCTTCAATTTCCCTCTCATACAACCCTGTGACCTTTCATCTCCCTTTTCTCCTTTTTCCTTTATTTTCATAAATAAAATCACAATTAATGCTCTTTTCCTTTCCAAAGCCTTTGCCAATTTCCTTAGCCATAATAAACAACAAGTGGCATCCACTAGGATGTTTTGCCCAACATCAACTTGGACTACATGTCCCATGATTTTGGTCTTAGCTTTTCCTTTATTAACTTTATTACATGAAATTTTAACCCATGTTTGTTACAGACTCCTCCCCCTTAGGGGAACAGCATCCTTGGTGTTCCATGACACCTATGACTAGCAATACTACTGAAAACCAAAAAATACTTCCCATGGAGCTTTATAACTTAGCTCAATGAAATATTTACAATAAAAACCTACTGAAAAGAAAAGCCAACATGACAACCATACACCTTTTTAGAGCTTTATAACACAACTCATTGCGTATTTACAATAGAAACCATACATATGTATGTATATACCAAAAATAATTTGCCTCAATTGGAAAATAATGAAGGATACATAACTCGAATCTGATCAACCATCTCCCATGTAGCTTCTTGGGGGCCAAAGTGCTTCCACTCCACTTTAACTTGTTTTATTTCTCTATTCAGAGCATGAATTGTTTCCACTACAATATGCACTAAGGTTCTAGTTGGAATTATTCTTGTGGCTCCACCTGTAATACAAATCAATCGATCACATGATCAACATCCTTCAAATATATTTTAAGCAATGAAACATGGAAAACATCATGAAATTTCACTATCATTGATAATGCAAGTCTGAAGGCCACTGTCCAATCCTCTCAAGGATCTCGAAAGGCCCGCAATATATGAGGTGCCAACTTAGTACATGATCCAATCCTCTATGTTCTCATATTGGGATCCATGCACAAGTACACATGCTCCCCAACCTGAAACTCCTTAAATTCCTGTGTTAATCTGCATAAATCTTCTTCTTGTCCTATGCTTCCTTTATACTCTTCTTGATAACCTACATTCTGATTCAATCTCTGCCAACATGTCGGGTCCTATTAGTACCCTATTTCGTAGATCACTCAATTTTATGGGAGTATTACAAATCCTCCCATAAAGTGCCTCAAACAGACTCATCCTCAATGATTTCTGATACCCATTATTGCAAGAAAACTCAACTAGTGGAAGATAATCCTCCCACTTCCTTTGTTGGTGCATAACATACATTATCAGCATTTCCTCCAGAATCTGATTAACCCTCTCTGTCTATCCTTATGTTTGCAGATGATAAGATGTACTAAAGGCCAGCTCTGTACCCAAACCTGCAAATATTTCCTTCAAAAATCTAGAAGTGAACTTGACATCTCTATCAAATACAATTTTCTTAGGAATACCATGAAATCTCACTCTCTCCTTGATGAAGGCCTGAACTACCTCACTAGTTGAATTAGTAAACTTAAGTGGAATGAAGTTAGTTATCTTGGTCAACCCATCAACTATTGGGTTTGGAGTCTGATTATCTTCTTTATACAAAGGTATCACTACATTGGACGCTATTTTGTAATGTGGCGGCAATGCTTCCCGTAATATTTGCACTGCAAAGGGGGTCCATGGGAGGGGGGAAGATGTGATCATTGGGATCCCCCCCCTGGCGAAGGATTGAGGGTAGCGAACCGAAGCTAGAAATAGATGTAAAATTGTCTTGTAAAATGTTGTAATTTCGTAGTCAATCTGGGTTGTTATTAGGTGGAGATCTGGCTATTGAAGTTATGTTTAATTTAGGGTTTTTCTCCCTATAAGGAAACCCCTCGCTATATATGAGGGAATTGTGCTGTGTCTATGTAGATCAGTATTCTGAGTGAGAAAAAGAGAGGATATTGTGTGAGAGCACAGAGGGAATCATAGTGGATCTTTTGTAGGTTGTATCTCTTCAATTTGTTGGATAATATAAAAGGAAGGACTGGCTGTTTCTTCGTGGACGTAGTCCAAATTGAGCGAACCACGTATATATGTGTCTCTCTTGTTTTATGTGTTTTCTGTGTTTATGTCTCCACAATATATTTGATGTGTTCCATTTCTATGTAATATATAATTTTCTAACATCAACCACAACCATGATGGAACCATGTTGTCTAGATGTTTGTGGGAAACCTATGATGAAATCCATGGAAATGACCTCCCATTTCCATTCAAAAATCAAAATCGGCTGTAATAAACCACCTAGGCACCTACACTCTACTTTTACTTGTTGAAAATCCAAACATCTTGGCACAAAATCAGTTGCCTCTTTCTTCAAATTTAGTCAATAATTGAACTTCTTCACAGTTGTTAGAGTCTTCTGATATCTCAGATGAATTGAATATGGATTAACATGAAATTTCCTTAAGATAAACTTCATGAGTTCATTGTTATCTAGCACATATATCATGTCCTTAAATCTCAGTAAACCATATGCCGTGAGATGATAATTCACATCTTGATCACCTATACCCTATTGTTGTAACATGTGCTTAAATTGTTGGTACGTATCATCCTATTATCCTACGTGTAATATTTGATCCAATAAATTTGTTCCATATGAACTCATAATTTCTATGTGATTCACTTCCGTTCTTCTACTAAGAGCATCTGCAACCTTGTTCTCTTTACCCTTGATGTACCTGATCTTGAAGTCAAAATCACTGAGCATGGCCAACCATATAGCTTGCCTAGAATTTATAATAGGTTGGTCAAGCAAATATCTCAGCCCACTGTGATCACACATCCAAACAAACCTCCTACCAAGAAGATAGTGCCTCCACATCTTCAATGTATCAATGATCGCTGCTAACTCAAGATCATATGTCACATAGTTCTATTTGTGCTCATTCAGTTTCATTGAATGCTAGCATACAACGTATCTTTCTTGTATAAAGAATCCACCAAGTCCTCTCTTATAATCATATGTACATAGAATGAACTCTTTATCTAGATCTATAATATTTAGAACTAGATCATTTGTAAGAAATTGCTTCAACTACTCAGAACTAGTTGCACATTCCTCCATCCATTCAAATTTTATTCCTTTCCTGTACAAAGATGTAATAGGATAGGAAACATGTGAGAAGTTCTTGATGAACCTCCTATAATAACCTTCTAACCCCATGAATGATATAATTTCATCCACATTCCTGGGAGCTGCCAATTTCATGATAGCTCTGATATTTTCCAGATCCATTGTTATGCCTTCCTTGGAAACAACATGTCCCAAGTAATGTACCTGTGTCTAAAAGAAACTGTAATTACTTGGCTTGGTATACAACTGATGCTCTCTTAGTAAACTCAATATTGTTGCTAAGTATTCTGCCAACTCTTCCTCATTCTTAGAATATGTCAATATATCATCAATGAATACTATCAAAAACTATTCTAGATAAGGAAAAAACACACTATTCATCAAACACATGAAAGTAGTTGGAGCATTAGTTAAACCAAAAGTAACTAAAACAAACTCATAATTCCCATACCTGGTCCAAAAAGAAATCAATGTGAATTTCCTCTTCTTTGATGCATACCTGACGATATCTTGATCTCAAATCAATCTTCAAGAACATTGTTTCTCCCTTCAACTGATCAAACAAGTCATCAATCCTCGACAACAGACATTTGTTCTTGATCATCACCTTATTCAGCTGCCTATAATCAATAAAAAACTTGAGAGTACCATCCTTCTTCTTCACAAGCAACACTGGTGCACCCCACGATGATGTAGTTGGCATAATGTATCCCTTGACAAGCATTTCCTTCAACTACAACTTCAATTGCACTAGCTCTAGAGTTCTTATCATGTAAGGTGCCTTTGATTCTAGTGTTTCTCTTGGTACCATCTGAATAGAGAAATCCACTTCTTTATGAGGCGGTAACTTCAGAATCTCTATTGGAAATACACCTTAGAACTACTGCAAAATTAGATACCTCTTCAAGACTTCTGCATCCTCAATGTCCTTACCTTTATCACTGGAAATATGCATTGCGAGCAATACACACACCTTCCTGCAACTACGCTTTTCCTGCATAGTTGTAACCATTCTCACCAATGTAGGATTCTTCTTACCTTGCAATATTCTCTTCTCTCCATAATCATCCAAGCACTTAATAGCCTTCTCATAAAAATCCACCTTAGTCCTATGAAGATACAAGAAATCCATACCTAGGAGTATATTGTACAAACCCAAATAAAGCATAATTAGATGCTTTGATGTAGGCATACAATTTAGCTCAAATGCACAAGCTCTTACCCAATGATGATCTATTTTCTTAGTACCTATAGCTAGCTACACCAACCAAGACTCTGCATGCACTTCTTTTCTCAAACCGCACTTATCCACTAGGTCAAGATTAACATAGCTATAATTAGATCCAGGGTTAATCAAAATGGAAATAACTTTATCATAGAGCTTACCTTCCATATCAATAATGGATTCTTGGTGATCTTCCTTCTTGTTATCAAATGCTACATAGATTCAAGGAATGCTCTGCCAACATCCCCAATTGTCTCTGCCTCCTATGCATTGTAGATTTGAGGCCTACCACCCTAATAGAATGGAAAATACTTCTTTTGATGATCTTTACCACATATCTAGCACTACAACGGTTCACTCCCACTACCCTTATTTTGTTGCTCTTTAGGCTGGGGTCTATTTCCCTTCTCTATCACATTAAAATTCTTGTACAGAGAAACATTTTCCTTCTCACTTGCATATTGAGGTCTTCCCTGCTTTGGTGTCCATTTACTTGTATTCTTGTCATTCCCTTTCCAACCTTATTTAAACTCAGTCTTACACTTCAGTTTATCATAAATGTGCTTCAACTTCCCAATGAATTCTTCTAGCAACTGAGGCTCATCATACTCAATCAAATCCTTAATTCTAATGGCAATCCACAGATAAATCTCTAAAATTTTGTCTTCTCATCCTTAATATACAACACATACCTCAACAAATCCAAGAACTTAGTCACGTACTCTTCATATTTCATAGATCCCATCTTCAACTCATGGAACTCCTTAGCCTTTCCAACATAGTAACTCTTTGAAACGTATTTCTTCCTGAAGAGTCTCTTAAATTCATGAAACCTCAACTCTTTTATCCTGATGTCCCTAACACAATTCACATCTTCCCACCAGATGTTTGCTTTCCCTTTGAGGCTAAAAATAACTATCTTGAACTTCATGTCCTATGTGTAATAATGCAACTCAAATATCTTCTTCATTCCAAGAAACTATGCCTCTGCATCTTCTGGCTTCTTCAAATCTCCATCGAATGTAGGTGGCTTGTATTACTTGAACTTATCTGAAAAATATTCCATGTCACTCCTCCCATAAGGATGATAGCCATGATGACCATGATATCTATTTGAGATAGAACTAGAGCAGAACACATATCCATTATCTCCTCTATCAAGTGTATCCAAGAACCTCCCATCTCTAACTATGTCATCCCTATCAGACATGTTCCCACCATGATACCTTCTACCATATGCCCCATTAGTCCTATCCTCATGTACATAAATGATATATGGCTGTCCCTGTATCTATAATTTTGATAAAATCTAAAGGATAACGACAATAACCTACGCTTGTTTCTAATGTGCCCTAGAAAGTCTTTCCCCTAATTGAATTATTGTGTCATTAGCTTCTTTGCAACTTCATATTTGTAGCTTTAAACTTCTCAAGGTGCCTTCTATGTCAGGAGAGTTCCCATCTCTTGGCCACTCATATGATCTATTATGGGAGTCTCGTGAACTGTAATCCACCATTTTTCTAGTTGTCGCTAATCCTATTCTTCCTACAAACATATCATGTCATATAAACCAAATCTAACATAATAAACATACCTCAGTGAAGTTCAGGGGAGACTATCTCATTTAAAAAATCAGTCTAGACTAGCATGATACATGTATATAGATAATCATATCAATCAAATGACATCCCACATTGTAATACTAACTACATACAATGACCTCATGCATGAAAACCATAACCATGACAATTCATTCATAACAACCATATAGACACTCAGATGCATACATGACAAAAACATTCTTCCCATTCAGTCCAAGTATTTTAACCATGCTCTGGTACCAATCTGTAACCACCCCTCCCACATTTACCCACTTTAACTAACATCATTGGGTAAATATGAGCCAAGAACTATTATGACATGACCCAACCTCCTAAGTATACTTAAGGAAGTGGAGTTGAAAAATTGAAGCTTTACTAACTTTCTAAACTTCCTTTTTAGTTACCTAGAACCACAACCACATGCATGAAAAGGTCTCCATGCAGTTATAGGCCTATAACCACATGCATAAGCCAACCAGGGTGTCATTATGGCCCAAAACTTCCAGCCAGAGTGTGCAGTCCCAAATTCTGAGCCACCATTTTAGGCTAGCCTGCATACCACTGCGAAAAACTCAATGAGGCTTTCCAGAATGACAAATAACATTAGTAAAAGTCTATTTACACAGAAATTGATCAAAGAATTGAACTAACTAGACCTAACCATGATAGTCATTTCATCAAACATATTGTGAATGTGTAATCTATAGTTCATGAATGCATATCTAAACATAGTGGTTTGAAACTTATATAAGGTTCACCACAAACACTTAATTCCCTACCGTAATCACTACAATAACATTTTGGCTCATGCATTCATTAACCATTCATCACATAATAAAAACATATCAAGACCTAGATAGAACTTGTTATGGAATCATGATTATAACGAAAATATAACAAGGATAATAGCCATGAAAGAACAACCATCAAAGCCACATAATAAAAAGTACAAGTACTCATAAAATACAATAGGAAAAAGTTTATTAATAACATATGAAAAATCCAACCAAGTCAGGTACTTCCTCGTAGCACCCAACCATACATTAGGCTGAGATAAATCTTTCTTTCAACCAATCATCACCATGGCATATTCCAAGCATGAAGTTTGGAATCAAGACATAAACAACTAGGGCTTCCCAGAGATTAAACCACCTCCACCCTCATGCCTATGTGATCTCACAAAAACTAGTCAAGGGATCACATAAAAAATTAATACATAAATAATCAAGGCTTATCGGAGATTAAACCACCTCCACCCTCAGGCTACCGCAATCCCACCAAAACTGGTCAAGAGATAACTAAGCCCAAAACAAGCTTGGATTCCTTAGAATTTCTTCACCAATACCTTGGGGAATTCTTTTGTCTCCAGCCACATGTCAAGGGCTTACTAGAGATTAGACCACCTCCACCCCTAACCCTTGGGAATTTTCCTGAGACCACATCACCCGGTTCCAAAATATTTCAGCAATCCAAGCTGCAACCAAATAAAAGAATCCCATCATACCATGGCTATACAAAAATGGAAAGGAAAGGTTGAAACCATTGCCACACCTAAGGAAACCCATGTCAATGACAACAAAATAACCAAATACACAAATGCATGTACCATGTGTTAGTTTCAGTCTCATCTGCCTTCCACCAGTGATCAAATATGCTTTTACCAAGTCTGTTAAAAGTCTCAAGGTCAAATTTTATCCTGTCACTAGGTTTACAGAGTAAAATGTGGTCATTGGCTAGTTGGTTTAGGGAATGTTTTTGTTCTTTTTGGAAAAGCACACATGCGAGTCTCCTACCTCATTCAGATGAAGGTGTCATAATAAAAATAATCTTTTCATTATATCAGTCATCATCATCACCATTCCATTTAGTCTCAGGTCTTCATTAAGTCATTAGGGTTTCAAGATCGATCATCGTCATGTGTAAATCCCACATCAAATAAATCATGACAAGAAGCTCTTTGAAATTAGCTTGATGAATTTTCATAAGTTCCTCATGATTTCACTTTCGAAGGTTCTAGGAGAAGAAGTTTCAGTGTTCAAAAGGTAAAAATGAAGCTCAAGATTTAGCTCTCCAAAGTGACACAATCTTAAAGGTGAAAACTCAGTATTTTAAAAGGTTTGTGGGGCCCATCTCTTTTCAAGGGGGAAACATACTTGCCTATATAAACTCAGAAATTCACAAACTCACTTCTTTTTCCTTCTATTTCCCTTTGTTCATCGAGCCCTCTCCTCCATTGGTAAGAAAAACTTGGGTTTTTCGAAAATTTTAACAAAAATTGAAGGCAATGTGCTTCCAGAGACTTCACTGTGCTTTTGAGGCCAGCATTGTGCTTCTAGAGATTGCCTTGTGCTTTGGCACTGTACTTCCAAACATTACACTGCGCTTGTGCCAGAGTAGCCCAAAACCTTCTAGAAATAGCCCAAACTCAAATTTGAACCTTGAAATTTACTTACCTGCTAATCTAAACTTGTCTACAAGTAAGTATATCATTTCACTTAACTTTTTCATTTAGCAAGATGGATTCAATCACAAGATTTCTTCATCTAGGGATTTTAGTGAAACTATCATGAAATGAGCTATGGTTAATGATTTCTAGTCTCATTTTCATATGCTAAACATGTAAATTTTTCATCCTACACCTCTACACATGTTTAAAATACATTTTGAACCATTGAACCAACTAGAAATCATCAAATTACTTCACCAAAAACTAAACCCTAGCTCAATCCTAAGCAATTTCAACAGTTTTCCTAGAAACTTTATTTTCCATTTCCCACAAGCACTCCTTTCCTTAATTTCACCTCATTTGAGTTTCATGAGTTGCTCACCGTCCCTATTCATCTCCAAGAATGTCTCTTAGCATTTTCTCCACTCCACCTATCCATCATTTCATTTTTCACTCATCCCTCACTGTTTTTTCTCATTTTCCTGTTGCTAGGGTTTGTATCATCATGGAAGGAGATTTTTCACCAAAGAGGAAAAAAACCATAAAGGAGGAAAAATTCTTGGATATGAACCTACCAACTGCAATGAAATCAATAGATCACCCTTCATCAAGTAGTGTTTTGAAGATGTGAGTTGTCTAGCGTTTTGCAAAAGGGTGTGTGAAGTTGGTTTTCATGAACAATTCACATATTGGATCGCCACTCATTTGAAAGGAAAAAGTGTCATCATTGCTGAAGTTGAGTTGACATTTTCAATGGCTGCTATTTCACTTGCTACAGGGATACCAGATCATGGAGAATACTAGTTTAAGGGCATGAACTTAGATCTCGAACATTATAGGTGTTTCTTGAAAACACCATACAAGGAAACACATACACATGTCATAGCTTTTAGGTAACTGTTGGAGAAGTATGATCCACTGATAAAAGTTGTCATGAAAATTTTCACATCTGAGGGAAGGCTTTCTAGATTGTATGCATATCACATCTAGGTTCTAATACAATTTACAGCGTAGAAACCTCTCAACATGTGCAACAATTTGTGTAGAAGCCCTATGAAGGTGTCCGAGAAGGTATAGGTGAAAACAAAGAACATTATCCTAGTCTCTTTCATCCTAGTTTAATCAAAACTATACTTCTCCATCAACTTGCAGAGAAAAACATGACATGGGATTCTTTCTTAGAGGCAGCTTTGAAATGGCATGAGTCTAATGTTTCAGTTCAGTACCCAAACATGCCAACACAACAAATGGAGGTTGGATCCTCAAGTAGATCAATGGGGGTTCCTAAAGCACCTATACCTAAGGTGAATTGGATGTAGAAAAGAGGAAAAAGGCTTGTGTTTGCTTCTCATAGTGAGAAAGGGGCCAAGCCTTCTACATCAGCAAAATAGGGCTCATCGGTACAGGATAAAGATTTGATTGAGCACGAGTTTGAGTTGGTAGACTTGGAAATAGAACATGATCCCTCAAGCATGAATTAGACTATCAAAGAAAAATACTCTCAAATCAAATAACTCATGGACAACATGGCAAGGGAAAGTTTTGTCATCTCATTCCTAGAACAAGAAAATAGTCAGTTAAAGGCCAAACAACTTATCATGGAAAAGGAGCAAACGAAACTGTTGTAGAAAGCAGGCAAGGGCAAAGACATATTGGAGATCAATGAACCTGAAGAAACTAAAGGACAAGGCAAGAAAAAAAGGCCAAGAACCAAAGAGCTCAAGAAGGCATTGAAAGTGGAGAAAAAACACATTTTGCTGGATGAAGAGCTATAATTGGAGAACAAAATTGCCTTAGAGGTTAATGAGGGTAGGGCGTATTGGTTAGATAAGGTCAATGACCACTTGTTGAAGCTTCTCAATAAGGCGAATAGAGATAACCAGCTATAAGGCACATGACACATCACTACCAGACCAAGAATGTGATTTGTAACATTAAGGTCAAACAACTAGAAAACAAGCTCAAAGAAACCCTAAAGGACTAAACTGAGAAGGGTAGCTTAGAGATGCTTGCTGAAGAATCCATGAGGGCATAACATAACTAATGTTGTATCTATTGACAAATTTTGGAGGAATTCTGAGCATTTTTGGTTTTTTGGCTATTTTGGTGCCTAATTTAGAAATTTGGTCACTCATAAGGCATTGTGATTTTTCCGCAGCCACTCAAGTCACAAATGGTTTGTAGTTTTAGAAAGCCCATGGCATCCTCTAAAATCCCATTTCATCATATTTTCTAGAGAGAGACCAAATGTTGAGAAAAAGAGGAAAAGTGGTCAAAAATCAGCATTTTAGCCCTCTTTTTGATAGGCGTCGTGCTTCTGGAGTAACCTTGGGAGAATAGATTTTTGAAGGCCTTCCCATAGGTAATTTTGAAACATTCAAGGTGTTATGGAAACTAGAATTGAAACAATCATTGCTTATTCTTTCAGATATTTATTTGGACCTCAAAAAGGCACCTTAAAGTGGGCTCAAAGTTGGCACTGCGCTTCTGACAATTTCTGTGTTTTTCATTTAAATTTCACTCTATAAATTTCCTAGTTTTCCGTTTGACTTGGTTAAAGTCAAAACTCTTGATGTAATTGAACCTAGTTCAAGGTTAGATGATGTAAGCATGAATAAATGGAGATGATAGGTAGTTTTTGTGGTTTAATATGCCTCATTAAGGAAGTAAAATCCAAATCAAAGTCTACAAGAAGTGTTTTTATTTGACCTTCTCACTCTCACCTGTTGGTTGAGAGAATCTTGGAATCGGTTCCATCACCTAGGAATTCAAATCTTGAAGGTGGGGAAGTGGTTCAATTGAGTCTATATGTACTATTTATTATTTAGAGAGAAGGGTTGGACTTTTTTGGAGCAGACTTGTATGCTTATGTTTTCTTCAGCTAATACAAGAGCAGTTGCAGCTATATTTTAGGAACTCTAGTTTAGTGAGTCTGTGGTTTTTTTTCTTCTTTCTATCAGTTTTAATGGATAAATCGTCTCTCTTTACATGCTTTATGTTTTTCCTATGAGTTTCTTTGCACTTATATAGCCATGAATCTTGAAATTAAGCTTTTTCTATATGTGGAATTCATAGTTGTGTTTCCCTTCTTCTAAACCTAATCAATTCATGCCTTCACATGCCCACTAGTCTCTTTTAAACTCAAAAATCTATGCTACATTGACAGACACTCAAATTGCACCATAACACACTAATATCTAGCTCTTATGATACTTATTTCTTCATACTTGAAGCTTAGACCTAATTACTTGTTCTAAACCCTAGTCCAACAAACTTAATTCACAAATACTCAAAACAAACTTGCATATCAAGCCTAAAACCTTGTTATTTACAACTTTTCCTTGACAAATCCTTTCGAGATATCCCTCTCTGGCTCAGTAGGGCTAACTACTGAGTTGAAAGTGGTTCAAGGTTACCTTTTTCGATTTCCTCCTCATCGTAGGAAATTGTAGGGGATAACATTTTTGGCATCGTTGTGAGGGAAACGACTGATAAGTCATTCCTTGGAAATATTTTAGATCTTTCAAGAGAACTGGTTATGTAGTTTATAATTTCTAGTATCCAAAGAAGGCTGATTTTACAAATTTCTTCAATCTTAAGGTGAGACAAAATTCTGGCTCCTAAAAGATATACCAGGTCAAATCCTGACCCAAATCCACCTTTATTGTTGAAGATCCTGAAAACTACTCAGAAATCTTAAGTTACCTATCACTAAAACTGTAGTTCAAAAAATTAAAAGAACAATTTCTCTACCTAGAAATCTATTTGCCTTTGAGTAGCCTCATTTTGATACTCAGTTAGAATTGTCTTTTTCAAGGTCAAAATATGAGTCTTGCACTTCTGAAGTAATATCTGAACCTCTTCAATTTGAATTTCATTCTCATTCTTCAGAATCTCTATCTGCTAGAGTTGAGCACTAGTTGTGGTTGAGTTTTGACAAACTTCAAAGTCTTGCTGACCAGCTCCAAATCACTACTGAACAATTCTACATTCAGTATCAGCTTGAATACTGCTATCTCATCCTCTACTACACCTCCAATTACATCTACTACATCTCAAAGTACATAAGCCACCTCATCCTTTCTTCCACCACCTCGATCAGTGTCATCATCTTTACTTACACAACTCATTGTATTACCTCCACCACCTCCAACAATTATGGCACGATTTTCACCTCTCATTCTACCTGCTCAACTTGTTTCTTTACCTCAGAATTATGGCCAAAGACTCCCTCTATTTGATGGGAGCTCAGAAATCATAGCCCAAAATCATGTTGAAAAATTGAGAGATTTTATTGTTCTGGAAGAAATTGATGAAGATGATGCTAAGATGAGAATAATAGCTAAGATGAGAAGAAATGGTTTTGCAATTTGGCTTCTAATTCTATCAATAATTCTGAGAGACTGATAGAATTGTTCTTAGCACGTTGGCAAGAAAATAAAAATCTACTACAGGTTTTGGTTGAGTACAATTCTATGAAAAGAAATCAGAATGAGACAGCCCAAGAGTTCACAACAAGATTTAATTTGGTATACAATTCTATTCCTGATGATATGAAGCCTCCACCTCGTCTAGAACTTCTACATTATCCCGATGCTTTTGACCCAAACATGCCATATCATCTTAGAGAGATAGACCCTGCAACTCTTGAAGAAATGTAGCGAAATGTAGTAAGTATAAAAAATAATCTGCTCATCAAGAAATCGAAATCAAAGCTTGAAAGGACTGAGAAGAAAGTCGTTTTTAAAGAAGAACTTTCATCATCTTTAGATGTAAAGCTTGAGACTCTGATCAAAACCATGGAGAGAATGATGGATAGAATATCCATAACTGATCGACAAGTGGAGCCTTCAGTGAGGAATCTAAACTTTCGTGGCCAACAACAATAGTAGTTCAGAAATAGATAGAAAGAGCAGTGAAATCAAGATCCTCAAGGTCAAGTAAGATTTCCATTCCAACAAAATTATACTGAAGTCTAGGAAGAAGATGAAGAGGATATTGTAGAAGAAAATCACTTCTTTGAAGAAGATGAGTTGCCTACCTTTTTTACAGAAGAAGATCAATATTCTAAAGAATCTTTCATACCAAGTGATCAAAAACTTGTTCTTGCAAGTGACGATCTATGGGCTATTCAAACTGAATAATATCAAAGAGGATATCAGAATGCTCTTAGTCATATGCAAAAGCAGTACAACTTGAGGAAAATAAATGTACATGTTTCATTGAACCAAAAGAGGCAAAATCTGCAGAAAGACACACCAAGCAAAGAAGAAGCTCCTCCAAATCAGAATAAAGAAAAATAAGTTGTTATATTGAACTAGGATAAAACCATTGAGGCATCTACCAGCAATGTGAGGAAAGATAATGAGTTTCAAAGTGAAAATCATAAGAAGGAATTTCAAGCTAAAGGGAAAATTGAAAATATGGACATTGCTGTAAAGGAGGTAGAAAAGAAAACTAATCTTTTTAGTTTAGAAAATGAAATTTCTAAGTTGAAAGTTTCAATTCCTCTCACTGAATTAGTGAAGAATGATAAATATAAGTTTCAGATTGCAAAAATGCTTAAGGTTGACCAGATGTCAAATACAGTGAATGTGGCTGATGATGAGCCAACAATATTTTTGGTCCAGCCTTAGAATGAAGTCTTGAAGATAGTGAAATTCCACCTTTTTATATTAACCTCAAACTTCATTATTTTATCCTCCATAACTCCATGCTAGATTCTTGTGCCTCACATAATCTTATGCCTAAAGTCATCATGGAAAAACTAGGAATGAGTATCACTCGACCTTATCGTGACCTCTAGTCTTTTGATTTGGGTAAAGTGAAATTTCTTAGCCTCATTAAATACTTAGTAGTGTCCTTGGAACAAATTCTGGCCAAGAATGTGCTGATGGAGTAGTGGTTGCTAATATTCCTCCTAGGTTTGGTATGTTGCTTTGAAGGTATTGGGGAGAAAAAATAAAGGGCACTCTACAACTTGACTTTTCATATGCTACTATCCTAGTATTTGGGCATCTCAGAAAAATCTATCAGGAAAATAAGATGAAATTCATGATCAATAGTAAGGAAAAACCAATAAATCACCCTATACATGATGTGCACACTGATCTTGATTCCTTCATTTTGTTTAGTGACATGAATTCAGTCGATGATGAAAGTGAGCTTGTAGAAATTTTAGAAGTTCCAGATGTTATAACCAATGTGCAAAATGTTATCACTACTGAAGGAAAAGAGATAAATGAAGAGTGTTTGAAGCTAGTAAATCCTCTTGAAAGGATTGCTAAGATAGTGCAAAAAACAAAGTGTCTTGAGATAGCCATCCATCCTCCAATATCAGACAGCTCAGCCTTCAGAAATCCTTTTTTCGAACGAAGAAAATGATCTTTGGACCATGGAGTTTGATGGTGCAATGGGAAAAGAAGGAGTTACGATTGGTTTTTCAATTCATTGTCCATTACATCAGTCATGTAAAATTCCTTGTAATAAAAGAATGAGTTCTTACAAGTTAGCTTTTGACTGCTCAAACAATGAGGCTGAGTATGAGGCATTTATTGATGGCCTCAAGATTCAGAACAAGTTGGGAGCAAAGAAAATTTATGTTTAAGGAACTCTGAATTGGTAATCAAAAAAGTAAAAGGGAAATACTAGGCCAAGCATCCAAGAATGAGAGCTTATCACAATGTTGTACTTGACATCCTCAAAACGTTTACAAAATATACTTTGTCACTTATTCCTAGAACTCAAAATGTTATAGCTGACTCTCTTGCTATTGCAACCAGTATGGTGAAGATTCCTATTCACTCTAATCAGAAGTATTCTATCCATTTCAAACATTGCCCATCTGTCCTTGAGAATATGAGATTTTGGCAACTGTTTTGGGATGACAAATAGATCAATAATTTTCTGCAATTGAAAGGAGATATTCATAATTCCCGCATTGATGATACATTCAATATGAATGATCTCGAGATTCAACCAAATGAGATTTCAAATATTTTAGTTGAAGGAAAACAACATTCCAAGAGGCCTTGTACCTTTAAAAGAGTTGTTTGATCATGATGATGTTGCCAAAAATCCCACCTTGGTCCCCACAAAAAAAGGTGTTGAAGATGTAAACATTGGCACAACTGACAAGCCTAAGATGGTCAAACTATCAAAATCCTTATCTTAAATGAAAAGTAAGTAATAGCTTTAATGATAGAATTTTCTGATGTATTTTCTTGGGACAATTCAGATCTAAAGTTTTATGACAAGAATATCATTCAACACACCATTCCGTTCAAGCTTGATCAAAATCCATTTCGCCATAAACTGAGAAGGACTAATCCTAAGCTGCCTCCATCGATTGAAAAAGAGGTAAATATGCTTTATAAGTCTAGTATCATAGTCCCTATTCGATTTTCTGAATGGATGTCTAATCTAGTGCTAGTAAGAAAGAAGATCAGGGAGATTCGTCTTTGCATTGATTTCAAAAATTTAAACAAAGTGTCCCTAAAAGATAACTATCCCCTGCCAAAGATGGATCATATACTTTAGAGGGTAGTTGGATCTTCCAGGATGCCATTGCTAGATGGATATTCCAGGTACAATCAGATTTTGGTGCATAAAGATGATCAACTGAAAACATCCTTCACAACACCATGGGGTACATTCATGTATGCCAAGATGCCATTTGGATTAAAGAATGCAGGGGTTTTAGCGGGCTATGGACATAGCTTTCACGAATGAAAAATATGTATTTATGGTTATATATTTAGATGATCTCATAGTATTTTCCAAGTCTGACAAAGATCATTTACATCATTTGAGAATTGTTTCTCAGAAATGCGGAAAATTTGACATCTCACTCAATCCAATTTAGAGCCTATTTGCAATGGAAGAGGGTAATATGTTGGGCCACATCATCTCTAAGGATGGCATTCGCATTGATCTTGCAAGACTGCAATCCATTCAACAATTAGATTTCCCAAGGAACAAGAAATAAATTCAGTCATTTAATGGGAAATCAATTTTTTAAGAAGATTCATCCCTAATCTAGTTGAACATTTGAAAGAGGTGACATACATTCTGAAGAAGCACAGTGAGGTAAAGCGGTCTTTAGAGGTTAATAAATCATTTCATGCAGTAAAATTTTGCATTATCCATTGTTCCGATTCTGGTTAGTTGAGATTATACTTCACATTTCATTAGCTTTTCATTTGCCTCTGAGCATACATTAACAACAGTCCTAATGCAAAAGAGAGATTAGAAAAATGAGTAGCTGATAGCATTCTTCAGTCGCACCATAAGAGATGCAGCATTAATATACAACATCATTGAGAAGTAGGCCTTGGCATTGGTGAAAGCTCTCAAAGATTTTCAATTTTATATTCTGCATTCTCACACCATTGCTTATGTTCCACAAGCAGCAGTGCAAGAGATTCTTGTGCAAACAGATCTTGAGGGCAGAAGGGGAAATGGATTGCAGCCATGGTGGAGTATGATTTCAAGATAAAGCCCATAGAGGTCATCAATGGAAAATGTTTGGCTAAGCTGATGGCTGAATCTATTCTACATGCACTAGACATCAATTTGACTGCACTTTCTAAAGAAGAGAAAGAAGAAGACCAATACTTACAGGTGTCTAACATGTTCATATCATCTCCATGGTATTCCAACATTTTTATGCCTTGCAACATTTAAATCCTCCACCGAAATTTCCCAAAGGTAAAGATAGATCCTTAAAGTTGAAAGCTTCAAATTATTGTATTCTTGATGGTGTTTTATACTAGAAAGATCCTAGTGGTGTGTTGCTAAATTGTTTGGTAGAAAATGTAGCAAAGGATGTGATCAAATATTTTCCCAAAGGAGACTGTGGTAGCCATCACTTCTAGAAGACTATAGAAAATAAGATCTTAATGGTTTTTTTCTATTGGCCTACTCTTTTTTATGATGTTTATAAAATAGTGATGAGCTATCATGAATGTCAGATTTCCCAAGGAAAAAGAGAACTTTTTCCATTACCCTTGCAGCGCATCTCAATTATGGCTCCTTTTCAGCAGTGGGGGCTTGACTTTATTGCTGAGATCTATCCTTCATCATCTTCACAACACAAATGGATCTTGATAGCCATATACTAGTTTAAAAAATGGATTGAGGCAATCCTAACCAGGCAAGCTACTAATTTTGTTATCATTCAATTTATGGAATCTAATATCTTATCTAGATTTGGCTGCCCGCAGAAAGTAATCATTGATAATACTACTGCCTTCAATTGAAAAAGAATGGTGGAGTTTTGTGCTCAGTACCATATTGTATTAGGACAATCCACTGCTTATCATCCACAAGGGAATGGTTTGGCCAAATCCTCCAACAAATATTTGATTAACATCATCAAGAAAGTTTTAGAAATGAACAAGGAGAACTGGCACAAAAAGATGATTAATGCTTTATGGGCAGAAAGAGCTCATACTAAGAAATCAATAGGTATTTCTCATTTTAAGTTGGTGTACAGGATTGACACACTTTTTCTTTCATCTCTTTTTGTCCCCATCATGAAAATTCTGTAGGAATTGGACAACAAAATTGATGATATGCACAAAAGGATAAATCAGATGATCCATCTACAAAAAACTAGAGAGGGAGTTTTTCATAACACATCTAAACTTTAGGAAACAATAAAAAATGTCTATGATCGCAAGACCAAGGAAGCTAATTTCAATTCAGGAGGTGTGGTTCTTCATTGGGATGCTAGAAATGAAGAAAAATACAAACATGGAAAATTTGAGAATTTCTAGAAAGGACCCTATAGAATCTCAACTTTCAGAGGGAAGAAAGCTTTCCTACTAGAGGAAATGAATGGATAAGATTACTTAGGAGGAGAGGTCAATGGTAGGCTTCTCAAGCACTACCATGTTTGGAACAAGTTCTGAAAGTGTTCATCACCATTGTACATACCAGTGTCTTTTTTATGTTCTAGTATCTAAGTGGCTATCATAGGAGTTTGAAGCCTGAGGAGAAGGCCATAAGGCTTCTTTGATCAGTTGGTCTGTTTATTTTACTTTTGTAGTCTTGTCATGTCAAATAGTCAGTCAATTTTCAGTTTCAGCTTAGTTTTTTGTATTTTGACTCCATTTCCCAATGAATATTGTTACTTGGTCTACAGTGTTCTTGTAACCACTAAGGAGCTTCCTTCCCCAGCTGTAGCCAATGTTAGTGTCAGTATTATTTGCCTTCCACAAGTGATCAAATATGCTTTTTCCAAGTTTTCTAGAAGTCTTAAGGTCAAATTTTATGCTGTCACTAGGTTTTTAAAGTCAAATTTCGTCATTGGCTAGTTGGTTTAGGAATGTTTTTGTTCTTTTTGAAAAATCACACATGTTGGTATCCTACCTCATTTATATGAAGGTGTTATAATAAAAGGAATGTTTTCATTATATCAGTCATTATCACCATTCCATTCAGTCTCAGGTCTTCATTAAGTCATTAGGGTTTCAAGGTCCATCATCGTCATGTGTAAATCCAACATCAAATAAATCATGACAAGTAGCTCTTTAACATTAGCTTGATGAATTTTTAAAAGTTCTTCACGATTTCACTTTCAAAGGTTCGAGGAGAAGAAGTTTCAGTGTTCAAAACGTAAAAATGCAGCTCAAGTTTTAACTCTCCAAAGTGACTCAGTCTTAAAGGTGAAAAATCAGATTTTTAAAAGGTTTGTGGGGCCCATTTCTTTTCAAGGGGGAAACATACTTGCCTATATAAACTCAAAATCCCCATACTCACTTCATTTGCCTTCTATTTCCCTTTTTTCATCAAGCCCTCTCCTCCATTGGCAATAAAAACTTGGGTTTTTAGGCAAATTTGGCAAAAAAAATGAAGGCTTTGTGCTTCCAAAGATTATGCTGCGCTCCTGAGGCTAACATTGTGCTTCTGGAAACTGCGCTATGCTTCCAGACACTGCGCTGTGCTTGTGCCAGAGCAGCCCAAAACCTTCCAAAAATCGCCCGAACTCAAATTTGAATCTTGTAATTTACTTTCTTCCTAATCTAGAATTTTCTACAAGTAAGTATCACTTAACTTACCTTTTTCATTTAGCAAGATGGATTCAAGCACAATATTTCTTCATCTAGGGTTTTTAGTGAAACTATCATGAAATGAGCTAGGGTTTATGATGGCTAGTTTATTTTAATATGCTAAACATGTAAATTTTTCATCCTACACCTCTACACATGTTTAAAATAAATTTTGAACCACTGAACCAACTACAAATCATCAAATTACTTCACCAGAAACTAAACCCTAGCTCATTCCTAAGAAATTTGGACAATTTTCCTAGAAACTCTATTTTCCATTTCCCACAAGCACTCCTTTCCTTCATTTCACCTCATTTGAGTTTCATGAGTTTCTCACAGTCCCTATCCATCTCCTAGAATTTCTCTCGCCATTTTTTCCACTCCACCTATCCATCATTTCACTTTTCACTCATCCCTCACCGTTTTTTCTCATTTTCCTACTGTTAGTGTTTCTATCATCATGAAATGAGATTCTTCACCAGAGAGGAAAACACACCATAAAAGAGGAAAATTGATCAGATATGAACCTACCAATTGCAATGAAATCAATACATCACCCTTCATCAAGTAATGTTTTGAAGATGTGAGTTGTCTAGAGTTTTGCAAAAGGTGTGTGAAGTTGGTTTTCATGAACAAATGACAAATTGGATCACCACTCATTTGAAAGGGGAGAGTGCTATCATTGCTGGAGTTGAGTTCACATTTTCAGTCGTTGTTATTTCATTTGCTACATGGATACTAGATCATAGAGAATACTGGTTTAAGGGCATGAAATTAGATCTTGAACATTACAGGTATTTCTTGGAAACACCATACACATATCATACCTTTTAGGTACATGTTGGAGAAGTATGCTCCATTGATGAAAGTTTTCATGAAAGTTTTCACATGTGAGGGAAGGTTTTCTAGATTGTATGCCTATCACATCCAGCTTCTAATGCACTTTACAACTCAAAAACCTCTCAACATGTTCAACTATCTGTGTAGAAGCCTTGTCAAAATGTTCGAGAAGGTACAGGTGAAAAACAAAGAACACTATCCTAGTCTCTTTCATCATAGTTTGATCAAAACTATAGTTCTCCATCAACTTGCAGAGAAAAACATGACATGTGATTCTTTCTTGGAGACAGCTTTGAAATGGCATGACTCTAATGTTTCAGTTTAGTACCCAAACATGCCAACACAACAAATGGAGGTTGGATCCTCAAGAAGATTAGTGGGGGTTCCTAAAGCACCTAGAATTGAGGTGCCTAGGATGTACCAAAGAGGAAAAATGATTGTGTTTTCTTCTCATGGCGAGAAAGGGGCCAAGCCTTCTACATCAGCAAAACAGGGGTCACCAATACATGATAAAGATTTGATTGAGCATGAATTTGAGTTGGTAGACTTGGAAATAGAAAATGAGCCCTCAAGCATGCAATAGAATATCAAAGAAAAAGACACTCAGATCAGAGAACTCATGGACAACATGGCAAGGGAAAGGTTTGTCATCTCATTCCTAGAACAAGAAAACAGTCAGTTAAAGGCCGAACAACTTACCATGGAAAAAGAGCAAACTAAACTGTTGAAGCAAGTAGGCAAGGGAAAAGTAGTATTGGAGATAAATGAACCTAAAGAAACTAAAGGACAAGGCAAGAAAATGAGGCCAAGAACCAAAGATCTCAAGAAGGCATTAAAAGAGGAGAAAAAACACATCTTGTTGGATGAAGAGCTAGAATTGGAGGACAAAATTGCCTTAGAGGTTAATGAGGACATGGAGTATTGGTTAGATAAGGTCAATGACCACTTAGAGAAGCTTCTAGATGAGGCCAATAGAGATAACCAGCTACTAAGGCACATGACACATCACTACCAGAGCAGGAATGTGATTTGTAACATCAAGGTCAAACAGCTAGGAAACAAGTTCAAAGAAACCCTAAAGGAAAAAAATGAGAAGGGTAACTTATAGATGTTTTTTGAAGAATCCATGAGGGCTTAACATACCTCATTTTGCAGCTCTTGACCAATTTTGGAGAAATTTTGAGCATTTTCGGTTTTTTGGCTATTTTGGTGCTTAATTCATAAATTTGGCTAGTCACAAGGCATTGCACTTTTTCCTCGGGCACTCAAACCACAAATGGTTTGCAATTTTGGAAAGCGCATGGAATCTTCTAAAAACATATTTCTTTAGAATTTCTAGAGCGAGACGCAATTTTAAGAAAAGGAGGAAAAAGTACTCAAAAATAAACATTATGGCCCTCCTTTGGCAGGCATTGCACTTCTGGAGTAACCTTGGGAGAATGGATATTTGAAGGCCTTCCCATGGGTAATTTTCAAACCTTAAAGTTATTTTTAGAACTAGACTCGACACTCTAGTTGACCATTCTTTCAGACCTTCATTTGGAACTTAGGAAGGCACCTTAAAATGGGATCAAATTGGGCGCTATGCTTCTACAAATTTGTGTGTTTTTCATTTAAATTTCACTATGTAAATTTCCTAGTTTTCAGTTTGACTTGGTCAAATTCAAAACTCTTGATGTAATTTAAGTTAGTTAAAGGTTAAATGATTTAAGCATGAATAAATGGACATGATAGGTAGTTTTTGTGGTTTAATAGACCTCATTAAGGAAGTAAAATCCAAATCAAAGTCTACAAGAAGTGTTTGTATTTGACCTTCTCACTCTCACTTGTTGGCTGAGAGAATCTTGAAATTAGTTCCACCACCTAGGAATTAGGCTCCTAAAGGTGGGGAAGTGGTTAAATTGAGTCTATATGTACTATTTCTCATTCAAAGAGAAGGGTTGAAATTTTTGTGGAGTAGGCTTGTATGCTTATGTTTTCTTCAGCTAATACAGGAGCAGTTGTAGCTATATTTCAGAAACTCTAGTTCAGTGAGTCTATGGTGTTTATTTCTTCTTTCTATAATTTTTAATGGATAAATCATCTCTCTTTACATGATTTATGTTCTTCTTATGATTTTCTTTGTAGTTATATAAATAGGAATCTTGAAATTAAGCTTTGTTTATGTGGAATTCATAGTTGTTTTTCCCTTCTTCTAAAGCTAATCAATTCATGCCTTCAGATGCTCACTAGTCTCTTTTAAACTCACAAATCTATGCTGCCTTGACAAACACTCAAATTGCACCATAACACACTAATATCTAGCTCCTATTATACTTCTTTTTGCAGACTTGAAACCTAGACCTAATTACTTGTTCTAAATCCTAGTCCAACAAACTTAATTCACAAATACTCAAAACAAACTTGCATATCTAGCCTAAAACCTTGTTCTTTACATCTTTGCATTAAAAAATAATTTTGAGAGATTCCTCTCTAGCTCAGTAGGGCTAGCTACTAAGCTGAAAGTGGTTCGAGGTTACCTTTTTTGATTTCCTCAACAACCTAGGAATTTGTATGGGATAACACCATGCATTCACAAACTAGTTGGGAAATGACACATGCAATATTTTACCTGCAATTATTCCTATTATGGCTACTTGATCCCACTTTTCTTACTTGTCCTCTGCTTTCCTTATCCTTCCTTATCCATCCTTTTCTTTCTTTCTCCGATGTTAGAGTGCTCCAATAATACTCTAAATGTGCAATGCCATGAGATAATAAAGAGAGCTCCAAAGCTGAATTGGCAAAAGATAAAACTAGCAAAAGCTATGAAATGATCCTCATAAGCCTTTTTATCATTGATATCTCTATAATCTTCAATTTAATTTTCTTTCAATTCCCTCTCATGCAACCCTATGACCTTTCATCTCCCTTTTCTCCTATTTTCATTTATTTTCATAAATAAAATGCCAATTAATGTGTCTTTGCCTTTCCAAAGAATTTGTTAATTCCGTTTCCAATTTCCTTACCCATAATAAACATCAAGCGATTCCCACTAGGAATTTTTTCCCAACATTCAGCTTGAAATATGTGTCCCATGACCTTGATCATATATTTTCCTTATTAACTTTATTACATGGATTATTAACCTAGGGATGTTGAATTTACTATCCTTCTTCTTTACAAACAATACTGGTGCACCCTAAAGTGACACACTTAGCCTTATGTATACTTTATCAAGAATCTTGTTAAGCTGCAACTTCAATTCCACCAACTTTGGAGTGCTCATATTGTACGATGCCTTAGATGCTGGTGAAACTCCTAACATCAACTCAATAGAAAATTCCACTTCCCTATGAGGAGGAAACTCTTAAATATCCATAGGAAATACATCTTAAAACTATTACAAAATAGGATACCTCTTCAAGAATTCATCATCCTCAACATCCTTCCCTTTGTCACTAGAAATATGAACTACAAACAATTCAAATCCTTTTAGGCAATTGTGCTTTTCCTGCATACTTGTAACTATTATTGCTGGTGTATTCTTCTTCTTTCCCTGTAAGATTATCCTTTCCCCATTATCATGCAAACACTCAATAGCCTTGTCATAGTAGTCCACTTTTGTCCTATGAATGAAAAACCAATCCATGCCCAAAAGAATACTATATGATCCCAAAGGAAGAACATCTAGAGGCATTGATGTAGGCATACCATTCAACTCAAATGCACAAGATCTCACCCAATGATGAACTCTTCTCTTGGTCCATGGTTTGACAACCCCGAGTTAAAAAATCCATATAATAATGTTCATAAAGGATAAATAATAATGAAGGTCACAAGACACATATTCCAAGATGAATATTGTGCAAAAACATGGTGATGAGTATCACTTGTGATTAGTTAATGGCTATGGAAATTGGAAAAGGAAATGGCAAAGGATTTGAAAACACATGAGGTATTTAGTAGCATTTTATTTATGAAAATAATGGAAAATAGGAGAAAAAGAAGGTGGAATGTCACAAGTTTCATGTGAGGAGGAAATTGAATGAAAATAATGGAAAATTGAAGAAAATAGAGGTCTCAATGATAAAAAGGATTATGAGGACCAATTCACAACTTTTTGCCATTTATATGGTGGAGCTCTCTATTCTATTCTCTCTCTCCATACTCTTGCACACTTTGAGTTTCTTAGATCACTCATGGAGTATTGTGGCATACTTTGGATTTAGAGCAAGAAAGCAAAGGAAAAGCAGGAAGCACAAGGGGACAACATGACTAGTAGGTACAATGGGTTTTTCTTGTAGGTACTTAGTTGCATGTATGATTTCTTTGCTAGTTTTGACATGCATGGCATATTCATGTGGTTCTTTGGTTATGATATATCATTGGCACGAAGGATTGCCTGGATTGACAGTGGTTTTGCCTAGCCTTTCCATTTCTCGTATAGCCATGGTGTTTTAGGTTTTAGGTTTTGTTTTTTGGTTGGTGGTAATGTTCCTTATGGTTGTGGGTTGAGTTATTAGTTCTTGGAGCCTTGGTTCGACAAATGTTTTGGAATCCCTGTAGCAATTTGGGTTGAGTTACTAGTCTTGGAAGCCTTGGTTGGAAAATCACTATGGAGCCCTTAGTGGGTTGAGTTACTAGTCCTGGAAGCCTTGGTTGGAAAAAAGCTCTAGATCCTAGTGACAACTATGGGTTGAGTTACTAGTCCTAGAAGCTAGTTTGGAACAAATCATTTTAGAGCCCGAGAAAAATTGGATAGAGACCAATATGGTGATGCTTAGTGATGTTCAACCATGAGGTGGAATCACTAGTTGAGGTTTGGGGTGGTTTGGCCTTAGGAAGTTCTCACTTGGTTTTCTTGGCTTATTCCATGAGATCCCACACTCATGCTTAGAATATGGCACAAGAGTGATTAGCTGAAAGAAAGATTTGGTTCATCCCAATCTATGGCCAGGTGGTACCTAGAAGTCCCCAACTTGGTTGGATTTGCATATGTTAATAAGATCTCTTTTCCTCTTGTGTTCTATTTGCAAATGTACTTATTATTATGGGATATGATTAATGTTCTATTATTGTTGTTTACCTGGTTATATGTTGGTTAGAAGCATGGTTTTATGATAGTCTTGAGTTATAGCTCTCATCATGTTTTGGTTATTAGATGAAATTTTAATGAGTGAATGGCCTAATAGATGGTTGTGCAACTATTGTGAGAGGGCATCAAACCTTATTGATGACCCTTAGATAAGTATGAGACACCTATGATCATATATGTAATTATGACCTCTATATTACATGTTCATGACGTGTTTGGTGAAATTTCTATAATGGATATGCCTAGTTAGGTCAAGTTCTTGTCTAAGTTTTGTGTGAAAGGATTTTTCTTGGTGTCATTCATTGTTCTAGAAAGTTTCATGAAGTTCTAGGTAGTGGTATGGAGACTAGCCTGAACAAGTGGTTTAAATCTCATTGTCACTAGCATAGAATTGTGTGAAAAAAGTATGCATTTGCATGGAGGCCTTGTTGTGGGAGCGACTAGAGGCTTATAGTCATATGGAGGGATTTTCATGGGAGAAACTTAGGATTTAGTTCAGTTAAAAAGCAATTTAACTCAAGGGTTGGGCACCCGGAGTGGTTGGTTAGCCCCTTGGGGTCTTGTAGCTCCTAAGGAAGGTTAGTTTGGTTTTGGTTCATTGATTCCACTTCCTTAACTCTACTTAATGTGTTGAACCATATCATAGTAAATCCTCGTCACATGTTTACCACGGTGGACCGGTTAGCTTAGGTAAGTGTGGTAGGAGGTCGTTACATCTATATCCAGTTACACCAACCAAGATTATGCATGCTCTTATTTATTCAAGCAACACTTATCCACCAAGTCTGGACTGATATAACTATAGTGATATATAGGATCAATCAAAATGGAAACAACTTTATCACAAATATTACCTTCCATCTTGATAATGGATGTCTAATGATAAACCTACCTATTATCCACCACTGCATAAATCCAAGGAATACTCTAACCAACATGTCCAACTATGTGTACTTCCTTAGAACTATAAATCTAAGCTTTCCACCCTATTGTGATGGGAACTCACTCCTGTAATGCTCTCCACCACAAGTCCAACACCTTAAAGGCTTCCTGCCATTATCCTTATTCTACTCCTCAGGCTGAAATACATGTCCTATCTAAACTGCATTGAACTTATTATAAGGTGACACATTCTCCTTGCCACCTACATGTTAAGGTGTTCCTCACTTCTTAGCCCACTTTCCTTTAGTCTTCTCATTTCCTTTCTAGTCTCACTTTGTCTCAGAATTGTGCTTAGACTGGCCATAACAATTTTTCAACTTCCTGATGACTACCTCCAATGACTAAGGCTCATTATAATAAATTTGATATTTAAATGATAAAGGAAATCCACTGATGAATATTTGGACCTTTTCCTTCTCATCCTTGAGGTAGGGAACACACCTCAACAACTCTAGAAACTTGGTCATGTATTCTTCATCTTTCATGGAACCCATATTCAATTTATAGAACTCCTTGGCCTTTCCATCATAATATCTCTTTGAGAAGTACTTCATGTAGAGTCTTTTAAACTCATGCCATCTAAGCTCCTCTATCTTGATGTCTCTGAAACACTTCACATCTTCCCACCTGAGATCTTATTTTCCCTTCAGACTAAAGATCACTATCTTATCTTTCATATTATCCAAATAATCATGTAATTCAAAGATGAATAACAAAATGGTAGACTATAGTTCACGAAGCGCTTCCTATAGATTAGATGAGAAACATGGTGATTGGTACTCTCCTGACATAGCACACACTTTGAGAAGTTTGAAGGCATAAATAAGAAGTTTTAAAGTAGATAATGATCGAATAATTTAGTCATAAGAGAGACTTTCAAGGGCATGGGAGAAACAAGCAAGGTTAATGCAATCAACCTTTAGAGCTTATCAAACTTGCAGAGACAGGGACAACCACAAATCAATTATGGACCAAAGGACAGGACTAAAGGGGCATATGGTAGCATATCTCATAATGGGCACTGGTTGGATAAATATGACACAGTTAGGGATCCCAAATTATTGTATACACCTGGTAGATGAGGTAGTGGACATGGGATTCATACTAGTTCTGGTTCAGATAGGTAACATGGTCATCATCACTATCGTCCTTATAGGAAGAGTAACAGGGGATATTTACTAGATGAATTCAAGAAATCAAAACCACCTACATTTGATGGAGAAATGAAGAAGTCACAATATGCAAAAGTGTGGTTTCTTGGGATGAATAAGTTCTTTAGATTGCATGATTACTTGGAGAACATGAAGGTTAGAATAGCTACGTTTAGCCTTAAAAGAAAATCATACATTTGGTGGGAAGATGTAAATAATGTCAAGGGAATTCAGGAAGAAGTTGAATTGGAATGAGTTCGAGAGAATTTTTCAGAAGAAATATATATATGAGATATACTATGATGACAAGGAAAAATAATTCTATGAGCTGAAGATGGGATCCATGACCGATGAGTAGCACACTAGCATATTATTGGATTTATTGAGGTATGTGCCTTATATTAAGGAGGAGAAAGTGAATATTGAAAGATTAATCAGTGGGTTTCTAGTAGTATTTATAGATAGGATTGATTTTGATGAGCCTAGATCATTGGAGGAAGCCATTAGAAAGCTAAGTATTGTTATGAGAAATCGAAGCACATACATGAGACTAAGCAGGATTGACACGATAATGAGAAGAATAAAGGGAAATTGCATAAGAAGTGAACAAGACCTTAGGACATAGGTAATAGAGAGAATATAACACTATATTAGAATTTCAACGCATCTGACAAAAGACAAGGATTTTGGTATGAGGAGAAGAATAAGGGTGATGGAAGGAATCCCTTGCAATGTTGGACTTGTGGAGGAGAGAATCATAGGAGATATTGTCCACAACATTAGGGTGGTAAACTGCAGATCTACAGTGCTATGGAGGAACAAATAGTGGATGATGTTGGACAAATTACTCCTTGGATCTATGCAGCATTGGATAATAAGCAAGAAAATAACTAGGCATCGTTATCGATATGGACGATAAGATTTGTGATCAAGTTGTTTATATTTTTATTGACCTTGGATCTAATTATTTTTACAAATTAATTAACAGAGTAATGAAAGGCACAAAATATTGTGGAAACACAAATACTGAAACATATAAAACAAGAGATACATAGGTATACTTGGTTCACCCAATTTGTGCTACATCCATGGAGAAACAACCAATCCTTCCTTTTATATTATCCAACAAAATGAAGAGATACAACCTACAGTAAATCTGTTGTAATTTCCTCTTCACTCTCACATAATCTACACTCTCTCTCTCTCATGCTCATAATAATAATCTAAAACTACAATAAAATCCCTCACATAAACCAAGGGGGTGCCTTCTAGGGAAAAAGCCCTAAATTAACATAATTTCTACCGTCAAATGATCCACCTAATGAATGATCCATATTGAATGTGAAATTAAAAAATTTCTCAATGCATTTTTTCATCTATTTCTAGCTTCTGGGGCACTACCGCTGAACCCCTGCTAGGGGTTGGCTCATAAATGTTTTCACCAGACCCAAATGGACCCCCCTGAAAGTGATTAAATGGGTGATGTTTCCACCTCGTTAAGAGCAAGGATCCACCATGAATGAAACAAAAACCTCTAAACAATCAGGAACATAATCAGGCTCCACACCCAAAAATCTCCCACTTGGAGAATTATTATAGCAACTCCATTGTTGCTTCACTTGTTGGTAAATGATTTCACTTTGGACCTAGTTTTTCTCATATTCATCATCATACTTGAAGACCAATTGAAACTAATAAGGATCTTAGTTGCTCTCTAGTTAAAAATTTTGTTGACATGTCTATAGGATTCTAGATAGTGTGTATATTTTCCATCTTCAACTATGCATCTACCAACATTGACCGTATGAAATAGTACTTGAGATATATGTTTAGTATTGTAATGAAATGTTGAGTTATTTGCAAGATGAATGACACTATGGTTGTCACTATATAACCTTCCCATATCCTATTTATTTCCCAAGTCATCCATAAACATTCTAACCAAATCATTTCTTTACTAGCCTCTGTAGCAGCAACATACTCTACTTTCATTGTTAAAAGTGCAACAATGTTTTGCAATTTTGAAACCCAGTTGGCAACTATTCCACCTACAATAAACACACACCCTATGGTGCTCTTCTTATTATCTCCATCAATTTCCATATCTACATCAACATATCCTTGTAGAGAAATGTTTGAACCACCAAGGCATAATGTTTGATTTGTGGTACCTCTCAAATACCTCAGAATCCACTTCAATACCATCCAATGCTCTTTTCCTATATTGTTCATATACTTTCTTACAACTCCCACTACATTTGAAATATTAGGCCTTGTGCAAACCATTTCATACATTAAGCTTCCAACTACTTATGCATATGGAACTTTACACATATAATCCATATCTTCCTGAGTCTTGGACACATCTCATTACTTAGTTTGAAATGGCTAACCAAAGGTGTACTAACTATTTTTGCATTCAGCATATTAAATATTTCCAACACCTTTTCTATGTACTCACGCTGAGACAATGTTAATTTGTGATCTTTTTTGTCTCTAGTTATTCTCATACCAAGGATTTGTTTTGCAGCACCCAAATCCTTCATTGAAAATGAATTTTCCAATTTTCCTTTGAGCACATTTATTTCCTTCATGTTAGACACTGCAACAAGCATGTCATCTACATACAATAGTAATATAATATAGTTTCCATCATTTTTTTTGCTAAGATAGACACAGTGATTAGAATGACATCTAGTATAACCTTGTTTAGACACAAACTTGTCAAATTTTAGATATTATTTCCTTGGACCTTATTTTAGACCATACAAGCTCTTATCCAACCTACACACTAATTTATCCTTCCCTATGACTTCATACCCTTGTGGTTTCTTCATATATATGTATTCCTCCAAATCCCTATGGGGAAAGGTTGTATTTACATCTATCTGCTAAATATGAAAATATTCTGCTACCACTAGACTTAAAATAGTTCTAATTGAAGTCATTTTGACAATAGGAAAAAAAAATCATCAAAGTCTATGCCTTTCTTTTATGCGAATGGATTCACCACCAGTCCATCCTTATACCTGTGTTTGCCTCCATCTTCTTCCTTCAACCTATAAACTCATTTATTTTTCAATCTTGTTTTACCTACAAGAAGCTTGACTAAGTCCCAATTCTAGTTATGCATCAAGTAGTCAATCTCTTCTTCCATGGATTTCTCCCCTTCTTCATGGTTTTTACCTGCATTTCTTCTTTATATCTTTCTAGTTCACCACAATCATTCAACAACACATAATATAATGGAGGGTATCATTCAAAGGGTCTACTTATCCTGGTACATCTTCTAACACCACTTTCAAGTGTTTGAGGTTCCTATTGTTGTTGTTGTGGTTGTTGATCATTATGATTTTCAAGCACCACATGCATAGTAACCATAAAAATCGCAATGCATGCATAGTAGATACATATAAAATTTAACATGCATGCATAACAATATGAATTTAGGCCATCCAATCCAACAGTTTGAACCTGGAAGCTCTAATAGCACCCTGTGACTTGTCCTCCCACATTTACCCACTTTTACAAACTCTCTAGGGTAAACATGAGCTGAGTATCAGTATGATATGACCCAACCTTGATGTTCTAGTTATGGAATTAGGGCCAACTAACTAAAAACTTACAACCATCCCTTAGGGACTACAGATAAATCAGGAGCTTGCAAACCACCCCAAGTGATCAATCCCTAAGTTGGAATTTTTTTCAAAAGATAAACTCCCTAACCACACCCTTGACACTCTATGCATGTGATTGGGAGGCTATAACTACACCCATAGGGATGCCTACATGCGGTTATGACTCAAATTCCTCAATTGAGTGCATGCAGTCACGAGATCTATGCCACGTTTTCAAGCTAGCCTCCAAAACACTACCCATAACTTCTTATAATCTTCCAAAGTCATGACAATGATGATAAAAATTCTAAACAATCAAAACTTGAGAAAGATATTGACCAATGCATGCCTAATGCAAGATAGACATTTTTCCAAATAGATATTAAAAAATAAGCTGCAAGTTATGAATGCATATCTAATCATAAAATTTTGAACTTCATATGAAAATCACCAAGAAGGCTCAATGCCCTCTCAAGCTAGCTACAACAACACTTGTTAGCCCATGCATTCATCAACCATCCAGTAACTTATCAAATCATGAACAAGAGCCATAGCTAGAGCACATTGTAAAACTGGACATATAACCAACATATAACGAGAATAGTAACTATGAAAAATCAACCATAAGATCACCATAATAACCAGTAAAAGTGGCCATGGATCAAAATAGGAAAATAAATCATATTAACATATGAAAATTCCAACCAAGTCAGGGACCTTCATGTACTATCCGACCATAGATTGGGCTTAACCAAATATCTCTTTCAACCAATCACCCTTGCACCATATTCCAAGCATGAATGTGGGATCATATGGGTTAAACCTAAATAAAACCAACCAAGCTTCCATAGGGCACATGTTATGCTCTTGACCTGCGAGAAGATTCCAGAATACCAAATATACAAAGAAATACAACCCAGAACATAGAACAATATGAGAAAAACAACAAATATTTTATTATTTAGAAATGAAAGCAATGTTCACTTGCCTCTTCGAGGGGGAAACCTCCAACAGAGTAGAGCTCCATTACAAAATAAGACACGATGCTCCTCAATGGGGAGTCTCTATCCTTTTTATAGGATTCATACATGCAATACCATGGGTTAGTACCATGGTTCTCTCAATACCATCTATCTAATACCATGGCCTGTTTGCAACTAACTGTGGTCCCTTTCTTAAATGTGGGTCAACCACTTACAATTATTAATACAGGATTTATTGACTCTTTAACTAACTATAATAATGACTCGACCCTATTACATAAATAAATGGGTTAGGGTTGGACCCTAACATGCCCTCCCACATAAAAAGTAGCCTTGTCCTCAAGGTTGAAGCTGCAGAAACTATTGAAGAATAGTGGATAGTTCCCAGGTCGCATCTTCTGGAGAGGTGTATTTCCACTTGATGAGGACTTCCTTGATTTTGCAGATGCACAAATGTCATTCTTGCATGTCAAGGACATGTTCAGGTCAAAGCTAGTGTGAAACTTCTTCATCCAATTCAGGTAGACTGGTTTGAATGTTGCAATTGTTCCCCACCACTTTCTTGAAGCATGATACATGGAAGACAGGATGGATTTTTGAAGTTGGTGGCAAGGCTAGCTTGTAGGCTACTTCTCCAATGCGTTGAAGTATTTGATAAGGTTTGTAGAATTTTAGAGATAAATTCTAACAGCTCTTGTCTTTGAGTGATGTTTGCTTTTATGGTTGCAACCTTAGGAATACCTTATCCCCTTCTTGAAATGTGCACTTTGAACGATGTTAGTTTGCTTATTGCTTCATGCGATTATGAGCTTGATAGAGATTATCTTTGAGATGGTCTAGCATGGCTGTATGGTTCTGTAGGAGTTGATCCACTGCTTGCACCTTAGAGTATTTAGGGAGATAAGAAGTAGGTGAAGGTGGGAGTTGACCATATACTACTTCATATGGAGTCATCTTGGTGGTTGCATGACAGTTAGTATTATACCGCCATTTAGCTAGAGGTAACCACTGTACCCATTGATGTTTCTTTTATGAAGTGAATCACCTTAGGTAGCTCTCTAAACATTTTTTGACTACTTCAGTTTAACTATCAGTTTGGGGATGATAGGAAGTACTTAGTTGGTGTTGGGTGCTTTGTAGCTTGAATATTTCTTGCCAAAGGTTACTAGTGAAGGTTGGGTCATGATCAGACACAATGGAGGTGGGCATGCCATGCATTTTGAATATCTGGTCCATGAAAGCTTGAGCCACCAAAGTGGAAGTAAATGGGTGGGGTAGGGCACAAAAATGAGCATATTTAGAAAGTTTGTCCACAATCACCATAATGACTGACTTGTTTCCTGACTTTGGAAGTCCAGTCATGAAATCCATATAAACATCCATCCAAATTGAGAAAGGGATGGGTAATGGTTGTAAGGTGCTTTGGGACTTGACTGTTTTTCCTCTGTGGCATTGACACACATCACATTCAGCTACAAAAGCAAGAAAGTTAGTTTTCATGCTTGTCCAAAAGAAAGAATGACGAATGCGAGCATAAGTATTTTGAAAGCCTGCATGGCTTGCAGTGGGAGATGAGGGCAACTCTGCCAAAATGTGCATTTTGAGGGTGGATTTCAGAAATATCACTACTTTATCCTTGTAGCAAAGAATCTCATCCTTCCAAGAGTAGCCCACTATGGAATTAGGATATTCTCTCAAGTTCTTAATGAGTTATGAGAAAGAGGGATGTGAAAACCATTCCTTGCAGGCTTCTTCAATCCAATATAGTATGGGGAGAGAGATTGATAACTGGGTGCTCTCATCCTAAAATTGGTGTGATAAAGAATTTGCTACTACATTTTCACTCCCTTTCTTGTAAATTATCTCATAATCATATCCCATCATTTTGGTTGTCCATTTATTTTGTTGGGGCGAGGATAAACGTTGCTCTAAAATATATTTGAGCCTTTGATTGTCTATGTGGATTTGGAAACGTCACCCAAATAAGTATGGTCGTCAAGTATCTACTACATGTAAGATGGCCATCATCTCCTTCCCATAGGAAGATTGTCCCAGATGTTTCCCACTTAGTTGTTAGTTGGTGAAATCCAAGGGTTGGCCTCCCTACATTAAGACAACACCAATACCAGTACCTGAAGCATCACATTCAATCACAAAAGATTTGGTGAAGTCGAGTAGTGCCATTAAGGGAGTGGAATACATGACCTATTTGAGAACCATCAACGCCTGTTGTGCTTCATCAGTCTAGAGGAATGAATTTTTCTTGAGAAGGTTAGTGAGGGTTCTAGCAATGTGACCATAATTTCGGACAAATTTAAGATAGTAGCTAGAGAAAGAATCCCCTTAAAATCTTCAAGGCCTTTGGTTGGGGCCAATCCTGCATTGCCTAGATATTTTTGGGATCCACCCAGACACCTTCACGACCCACAATGTGGCCCAAATACTCGACTTCTTCCATGCCAAAATAGCACTTGGACAATTTGACAAATAAATTATGCTTCTAGAGCAGTTGCAAGAGCATGTCTTCATGTTGAAAATGTTTTTCCCAGGTTAGGTTGTAGATGAGAATGTCATCAAAGAAAAAGAGGACAAATTTTCTGAGGTATGGTTTGAGTAGGTAATTCATGAGGCTTTGAAAAGTGGATGGGGCATTATAGAGACCAAATGGCATGACCAAGATTTCATAATGGCCTTCATGAGTTTGGAAAGTAGTCTTAGGAATGTCTACTTCTTTCATCCATATTTGGTGATAGCCTGAGTGAAGATCTAGCTTGGTAAAGAATTGAGCACCATGTAGTTCATCCAACAAATCATCAACAACCGGGATAGGGAATTTGTCTTTGACTGTGAGTTTGTTGAGGGTCCTGAAGTCTAGACACATGTGCCACTCCCCATCTTTCTTGAGCACCATGACCACTAGTGATGAATAAGGATTGATGCTAGGATGAATTACACCAGTTTCCAGGGGTTCCTTAATGATTTTTTCAATTTCATTCTTTTGGGTGAAAGGATATATATATGGGTGCACATTCGGTGGTTGTGCCCCTGGGACCAAAGTGATGCTATGATCATGTTCCCCTCTAGAGGGTGGAAGCTCTTTAGGTTTGTCAAAGATCTGTTGGTGGCAGTTTAAGACTTGTTGCATCTCAGGATGAATATGAAGAGCAGTGGGCTCGATGGCCTAGATGGAATTAAATTGGGTGATAACTCCATGATGGCCCTTTTTCAACAACTTTTCCATTCGATGTGAGACAATGATAGAAGGAGCACCTACCTGGAGTCCACGGAGGGTATGGATGTGGTCATTGTGCTTAAAACTCATATATAACTCCTTTAAATCCATTGTGATTGGGCCTAGTGTGTGAAGCCATTCAGCACCCAAGATAATGTCACAACCACCCATGTTGATTAAAAACATGTGGGTCTTTAGGTGCTAATCTGCCATCCGAAGTTTGATATTTTCGTAGTAGCCTTGACATTTCATTGTCCCCCCATCAACAATATAGACCTGAAAATTAGATACTTCCTTAACAAAACAATGAACAGCTTCACCGACTCTCTAATGGATAAAGTTATGAGTGCTGCCACTATCAATCAATACTACTACAGGATGATGTTTAATAATACCTCTAATTTTGAGAGTTTTGGGCGCAGAAATGCCTACCAAAGCATGTAGCGAGATAACTGGTTCTTCTAGCATAGCTGGGAGCTCATTTTCTTGCTGGGTGTCCTCATCTTCCTCCTCTGGTCCCTTAAGGGGTGGGACTTCTTCAGATGACTTATGATTAGTAGCATCAATTTGAAATAATTTTGGTTCCTTGCATTTATGCCCCAGGAGGTATTTGTTATCACAGTAGTAGCATAATCCTTGTTTTCTTCTTTTAGAAATTTCTGTTGGGGACACCTTTTGAACCTTAAGTGTTTGGGTAGTACCCTGAGCTTGGGTGGGGCATCCCTTAGCTATGAAATTTGGATGAGGTGACTGGGAAGCTAAAGCATGTTCCACTTCGATAGCCTTTTTACAAGCATCCATCCATGTAGGTGAGTGGTGCATCCAGACATGGGCTTGGATGGCTTCTTTGAGACAACTTATAAAAAATTCCAAGTAGAATTCATATCCCAGACCTTTTGTGTGGATGGCCAATGTCTCAAAGTGTACAATGTAGTCTTTTACTGTGCTTGTCTATCAGAGCTTGGTAAGACAACCCAAAAAATTAGATTCACGGTCAAAGCGGTCACAAATGGATTTTGAGAACACGAACCAAGTAGTTTTTTCAGGATAAAATTTATGATGCCACTACCACTGTTGCCATCTCTCTTGGTCCAAGTAAAGGCCTCCCACACATACTTTAGTTTCATCATCTAGGATATCATTCAGAGTGAAATATTGGTCCATTTGTGCTACCCATACTGCCAGATTAGAGCCATCAAATTTATACATGTCCAGTTTGGGTGGTCGAGGGTGGGATGGCTAGATTATCCTTCAAGGTCTTCATTAAAACCATGTGCCTTTGAATGCAACCTCGATGAGCTCCTTTTGAATGTGTCCATGAATTTTTGCATCTAATCAACTAAGGTATGGAAAGAAGCCAACTATTTTTCAAGGCTCTCGATCTTCTCGTTGGCCATGGATTGAGCTCTAGTTTCTACCATACACAAATCTTGGTCACTTGTCGTCACTTTGAAAAAATTTGGGAAAACCTGAAAATTGAAGCTGACAAGTGAATGGTACCACCACGATTAGCTTGTCATCCTAATTCTTATGGGCTAAGTCTCTTATAAGCATCTTGGGAAGGCCTCAAATTTTTTATTTTTTATTTTTTATAACTCCGAATGGAGTTTTACTCCTTGCTTATCAATATTGTAGTGGCCAATTTCTAGAAAACTTAATCTTTCCCAATGCCCTGTGAGAATCACCCCAAGGTATTTATGCACGAGCATTTACACCTAGTCAGCAATGTGATGGGATGATCACATGTTGTGACTAACAAATGGTTGGAAGGCAAGAGTTTAGTTAACTTTATTCATTTAAATGTGTGAGAATGTTTTATTTTGAGAAAAAGGGTATAGTGGCTGATTGCTCCTCCCTGTGTGAAGATCAGGCCAAACAGTTAGATTTATTTGGTTTGAATAGAAAATGAGGAACTGAAAGCTTGATTTAGTGTTTGTTTAGAAAAGGGTGGAGTTGAAGAGACTTTTTAGGAGAGAGTGAGAGATTTTTGGTTTTGAACCAGAATTGCTTCATGAATCCACTTTTGTATAGATTGTGGGCTTTTGTCTAATTCATAGGTTAGCTAGACTAGGGGAGAGAGGTTGGATAGGTTAGCAAGAGGTTTGAGAGAAGAAAAAAGGAGAGAGAGAGGATTTCAAGACCGAGACAGGTTTTTTTATTGCTATATTCAAGCCAGAGGGCAAGAATCTGTAAATAGTATTATATTGAATAAATGTTTCAATGCATGTGTTAATGAGATGTTTGTATTGGGATCCTTTACTTTTCTCTGTGTGTTTTCCTGCGGGAGAAACTATACCTTCTTCTCTGTTTTATGCATGAAATTAAGAGTAACAATGTTCAACATAGTATGATTATCCTTAGTTCCATGGCAGTGTTTGAACGCTTTTATACCCAGTCATTTATCTAAATACTTCCTAGAGAAGTTATATAAGGAATCATAATTGAAGACAGAGTGTGGCCGAGAATCATTTTAATGCAGAGTTCATTGAGAATAAGCAGGATCAAGACTAGAGGAAACAATTGCAGGAAGGCTCATTGGCCGTTAGATCTATAAGATGAACGGTTGAGATTTATCACATCCGCATAAGTCTTGGTTGATAGATTGGGTCTTAACCCTTTGAAAATTCTATTGTGATAGTGCGATGCAATGTGGTCCGTTGGATTGGAGTTGATTGAATGGCAGAGGATTGACCACATATCGGAGAGTTGATGTGTCGAATACAGGGTATCGGAACGCCGATATAGTGATTGCTGATAAATCAGAGATCGACGATTGAGCCAATCAAATTTTAGCCTATCGGAGGAGTGGAGTGACTTAAGTGCAGATCTGACATTTTTATATATGTGGGTGAATAACATTTGAGATCCGACCTATGTGTTTGTGGTGGATTTCTTTGTAATTCTGTGTAAATGTGGAGATCGGAATCAAAGGAGTGATGAGGCATATATATACATATATATATTATATATAATTTATATATATATATATAATATTATATATATATATATATATATATATATATATATATATATATATGTTACTAAATACCCGCAGAGGGCCAATTGCGATCAGTGATAAAGGTACAACCTCGGAAAGCGTGCCAAGACCATACGAAAGGCAGAAAAGGTATGAAATGCGGGGTTTTCCTTTGCAAATGGATTTTGAGAGTTTTAGCGCCAATATGTGGTTTGTGTGTTTTTATATATATTAACCAATGTTTGAAGGGGAAAAGATTGATATATGTGCGACTTATGGTTTTATAAGGGATTGAAGAGGGCTTTAAGTCCCGATAGAAGGATTTAGAAGGAAGGCTTTAAAAATTTCTTATATGAAGGCTATGAAGGGTTGAATTGTCTCGATAGAGGGTTTGAAGCAGGGTGATTGTGTTATGATATTAAGGAACTGATAAAGGGGCCTTAACCATTGAAGATAAAAGTTTGACTCCTTAGGGAGTTAAATACCTAGGACTATATCTTGAAATAATTTATATGCATACTATGGGTATATGTAGGGATATCCTACATCAAGTATAGGAGCCACAAGCCTCACTGCACAAATGGTTAGATCTACCTGTGAAACCCCCAACTATTGAATGTGAGTTGGACTGCGGCTGCGACAGAACCCCAACTGCTAGACCTGAATTATATTGTGGTGATAGAACCTCAACTGGTGGATCTGATTGTTGCGGCGGAAATAGAACTCTAACTTATAGATCATATCTAGCAAAGAATATAATGGGGAATATTCAAAGAGATGAGGGAACTATGGTCTCAAGGAGTGTTAGGTGCTATGGATCGTAATATACATAAGGATCCAATAGTAGTACTCGGCCCAATATTTCAGGGAACTAACTAAGGAGGATCAACTATACCATTAGCCGTACTACCTGACTACCCTATCATACGTGCGAGTAATCTCCCCAAGTGATGTTCTCGGTGTACTATAGCAGTAAGATGGCCAACGATTGATCTAAGGTGAGGTTTTAGGTGAGCCTATGGGTCTTCCGATATACCCTGAGGGTACATGGAAGACAGTTCGTGCGCGGTTCTTTCTAATGTGCTACTACTTGAAGAGGTACACACAAGGCTTACAAGGGAGTCCAACAAGCATGACCACCTTTTGTATTTCCTGGGTGTATGCCTCCCCAAATCTGTAGGTTTATGCACTCAATGACAAATCCCATGGTTTAAATATGTCGGAACACGTCTCTAGCCTAAAAAAAATTCTTCCCAAAAATGGAGATACCACTAGCCCTGGAAAGCACTTTGATACCACTTGTTATTCTCTTGACCTACGAGAAGATGCCAGAATACCAAATATAGGAAGAAATACAACCCAGAACATAGAACAATATGAGAAAAACAACAAGTATTTTATTATTCAGAGATGAAAGCAATGTTCACTTGCCTCTTCGAGGGGGAGACCTCCAGTAGAGTAGAGCTCAATTACAAAATAAGACATGACGCTCCTCAATGGGGAGTCTCTATCCTTTATATAAGATTCATATATGAAATACCATGGGTCAGTACCATGGTTCTCTCAATACCATCTATCTAATACCATGGTCCATTTGCAACTAATTGTGGTCCCTTTCTTAAATATGGGTCAACCACTTACAATTATTAATACGTGATTTATTGACTCTTTAACTAAATATAACAATGACTCGACCCTATTACATAAATAAAGGGGTTAGGTTTGGACCCTAACAACACACCACCTCAACCAAAAACCATAATGATTTCACCTAACCAGTCCAGAAATCACTAATACCAAACTAGATTGGTCTCTATCCAAGCTGTTCGGGGCTCTAGGAACTTGTAACTCAACTCACAACCTACAGGGAACCCAATTTTTTTTAGGGCTCTAGAGAATTTGTCCCAACGCATAGGCTCCAGAGACTAGTAACTCAACCCAAAACCTCTAGGGAACCCCAACCATTTTAGGGCTCCAAAGAATTTTTTCCAACCCACAGCCATAGGAAACCTGAGAACTAACCAGAAAAAAAATGGGGACACCCTTACACCATGGCTATCCAGGAAATGGTAAGTAAAAGTTGAAACCATTGTCAATCTAGAAAAATATCTATGCCAATAGAAACACATAACCAAGAAATCACATTCATATGCCATGCATCCAAAAACCAACAAGGAGATCACACATGAAACCTGTTACTTGCAAAGTAAGCTTGTTGTAGCTATTGATGCAACTATCTCCTAGTGCTTCCTTTTTTTCCTTTACTTTCTTTCTCCAATCCAAGTGAATGCTAGAATACTCCAAGAATGATCTAAGTGTGTAAGAGTCTGAGAGAATGAGATTGTGAAAGGAGAGAACCAAAACTAAATTGATAAAAGGTGTGAATTGTTTCTGTGATGCCTTATTATTATTGTTGTCTCCTTTTTCTTCTTTTTCCTCTAATTTCCATTGTATGCAAATTTGTGTCTCTTCACTTCCCTTTTCTCCTATTTTCCTTTATTTTTGTAATTAAATGCCATTTTTTGCCTCTTTGCTTTTGTCAATTCCTTTTCTAATTTCCATAGCCATTATTAATCCATGAGTGATGCCCACTATAATGTTTTCCCACCATTCATCTTGGAATACATGTCCCATGACCTTGGTCTTATTTTATTTACATGGAAAATCAACCAGGGGTTGTTACGCAGAAGTCAATAATATTCGAAGTGTTGGTTGTACTGGAAAGCTTCAAGTCATGACAAACTATTAAATATACACCACTAAAGTTGAATATTTCTAGCTCCCATTCGTTCAATCATTCTCTTAAACATATCTACACGTTTTGTACCATTGTAATCCTTTCTTCTTAAAAGGGTTTCAGCTATATGTATGCTATTGTTATTCATGGTCCATCTCTTGTAAAATTCCAAACTAAACAAAATCGAAAGGAATATACCTACTAGGTTCATCAAAATTATTTAGAAATAATAGGATTGTATAAATCAAAATGTTATTCTATCTTCCAACATCTAGACTGAGATATTTCTGAAGGAACAAAAAATTATATCATCCCTTCATAGTCATGCCCATATATCCTAATCCTCAAAGAGAGAAGGAAAACCAATGTTATTTTGCATTAGCAGTAAATATCTCCATTGGCAACCCACATTTACTCACTTCATGCCAAAAACATAATCTTCTGAGTTGTAACGTACAAATATATAGAAAAGCCAACTTTAATAAGATGCATCCCAATGGCTTTTCTTATTGATGATTGAATTAATATCACCACACATTATCAATTGATATGAGCATGTTGGGGCATAGATTCATGCATGGAAGCTTCACTCATTTGTTTTGTATGAGCCAAATAATAGATTCATATATTTATAAATTAATCACTATATTTTTATATTATCCAAAATAATATAATTATTCCTCTGTGAAACTAATTAGAATAAAAGTTAAAACATGTTTGTAGTTAAAAGATAAAATAGAATTGTGTTCCTAGAAGCTTTAAACATTCAATTCATCTTTTAATTTTTTTTTAGAATTTTTAGTACTTGTTATTGTCACTACAAAAGGAAGTAATGGGAAGAAAAAGTGCTAAGCTATTTTTTATGATATGATGCAGAAGGTTCAAGGAACTACAATGAGTTTCCATCACATTTCTTAAATATTTTGAGTTATATTAATTAGTGGAAAACAATTGTCAATTTCCCATAATCAAAATCATACAACCCAATATGAGATTTCCATTTCTTGATAAAATTTATATAGTGCTTCACTAATCAATTATGAAGCCTATTATGTTGGCAAAGGAGCACCAAAGGTTCCATATCAACGTTTGGTATCAATGGAATTGGTTGGGATCTCCATATTCCACCAACATGTTCTATGAATATCTATTAGTTGCATGTAAAGGTGGATACCTTGTATATTGGTGAAAAGAGTTGCCTCATTAATCAATGTTAGGGCATGCTATCGTGGTGAAGAAGAGCCACATGTTTAATATAAATTGATGATACCAAATTCTTAAGGTATTACCTGCCTTCTATAGAGTCTAGGATGTCATATAAATATTTCTTAGTTTTATATACATTTGTAAATGTTTATTGTTGGAAATTAAAAATTTTCTCTCGCCAACTCTATTCCACTTGTTAAGGTTTTCCCCAAGATTAACCTCCATGTACATATAGGTAGTTTCGTTTTAATTTTTGTTGTTATGATCCTTATCTTTCCTTTACATTTCATATTAGGGGACCTCACATGCCCCCCCTGTTTTATATGGTTTTCTCACTAGTACATTTCACCTAGTCTAATATGTTGCTTTGAAAAGGAGTAGACATGTATTAACGTCTTAATCAAAGAAATGTCATAATATAATTTACTAGATTTGAAGTTGAGACTCTTTTCACATGTTTCAATTTTATGAAAAAAATGGATAATCTTACACATGATGTTTGTATCACATGGTATGACACCCTAATTAGCTCATATATCCTTTGGATTTAAATATGTCAATTTAATTCAATACTAAAAACATAAATAATGTATGAATTGAGTACCAAAACAAAAACTAAAACTAGATTAGGGATTGATCTTCCTAAGTAAAAAATTTGATGCATTTGATGCTTGTAACTCTCAAAACTTCAATGCTTTCAAGACCCAAAGTGGTCAAATCATTATTTCACTTTATCCTGCAACTTAGAACTTATAATTGAGTTCAAATTAAAAAATCATAAGTCAAGACAAAGGTCCATATCAATTGCAAAGCAGAAGTAAACATCTCCAAATAGATACTACTATGGGAATTTGCAAGAAAAAATGTTCCATTTAACAATTTTTTGCAATGATGGAACCTAGGGAGGAGAAGTTTGATTTTGGGGATGAATATTTTGGAGTTGAGCATAACAATATTTTCCAGACAGGCTAAAAGACCCACAAAATGCATATAACCGCCAACAAATTCTACTAGATTTTTTGGGTCCTTTGGGCACATAGAAATACTAATTTTTGATATTTTCCCATGATAAAAACACCATTATGGATCTATCAACATTGTGGGTGAGATTTTCTTCCTTGTTCAAGCAATGTTTGCCAATGTATTTGGTTTTGTCCGCCAACGACATTAGAATAAGAACATCATTAGAGAGACACATATTCCTATGAGTTCTCTCTTACCAATGATGTTCTGATAGATTTCAAAGGATATTGATGTTGCTCATAATCTCATGCGCCATTAATAATATGCACAATAGCGACTACATCCTAAGAAATCACATGATTTTTTCACCTTAGATTTTATCAAAAGGTGAAAGAAAAGAATAGATTTTTCAAAGAGGTATAAATTTAGATATAAAATCATCTTATGGAAATCAACATTAAAAGGAATCACATTTACCAACAAAAAAAAGACATGCCTTTAACTACTAGGATAAGGATATTGAGTAATAGAAATTATTGGATATAGCATTATCCAGAAGTTTTGGAACATTATGATGTGTCTATCTACACATAGTTTGGCCCTTTCTATCATAGTCATTGTGTATTTCATATAAAAATGATATTGAGGTTACTAGAGGCTTCTTACATTAGTTGGCAGAACCACCAATAACACAATACATTTGATAAGCTATGTATTTGATGTTTAGTGTCAAAATTATGGATTTAAACATTATATTCTAGATCCACTTGTGATTTCATTTCCAAATATGTTATGTAACCACATCACAAAAATAGAAGAAAAGATAGATCAATGACTTGAAAATAAGACTCTTCAAAGGGGAACATCCTTTTACATCAAATAAATAAACAATCCTTGGATAATTCAAATGGAAAGACCTCCTTAGTATATATAGGAGTCTAAAGGGTCAAAATATAATTAGGTCTGACATAACACTAATAATGTAAAGGCTCAGTAATAACAATAGTAGGTTTATAAGCCCACATCAATAACAATATGGGGTCTACACTAGTATTATAGGGATCTAACATGCCCTTCTCCTTCAAAAACGCGTTGTATTCAACACTTGAGTAGTTATGGATGCTTCTATATGAAATACTCATCCTCCCATGTTGAATCTTCAACATGTAAGTTATTCCAATTGATGAGATACTATGAAATTAATCGATTTCATAACTGTTGGATTCTTATTTTATGATTTATTTAGGTTACAATATGTTTTTCCTTCCTCGTCAAGTTCTGGAAATATAGTTTGAAATGTGAGCTTGTCACCTGTGACCCCTTTTAAGCATGAAACATGGAAAATTAGGTGTACACACGAGGATGTAGATGACTCCAATTTGTATGCCATAGTACCAATCCTTTGCAATACCTTTTAATGGCCATAGTACTTGGGTGATAATTTATTATCCTTCTTGGCTTTCTTGAGGGAGATTTGTTTGTATGTTTGTAGTCGGAAAAATACCCAATCACCCACATCGAAACTTCCTTCATTGTGATGCTGATATTCCCATTGTTTCATTCGATTTTGTGCCATATTCATATTACTTTAAGAGTTGGAGAATTTGTTGTTGATGCTTAATGTGATCTTCAACTACTTCAACCTTATAATTTTCTCTTAAATACGATGTGGTGGACGGTGGATGATATCCATAAAACACCATAAATGGGGCCATCTTTGTTTTGGTATGTAAGGAAGTGTTATACGACCATTTTTCCAAATGTAGCTACTTGACCTATTGTGTTTGTTTAACATATACAAAGAAACAAAGATATCCTTCCAACCATTTGTTTACTATCTCAATTTTCCCATAAGATTGAGGATGATAAGATGAGTTATGAGCTATTTGAGCACCAAGATGAGAAAATAATTTTGTCCAAAACATTATAGTGAAAATATGATCTCTATCACTTAAAATTATCTTTCGGTTTTCATGTAGCTTTTGAACTAGTTCCACAAATATAGTAGAAAATGTACTAGCTTTGAAAGGATGAGATAATGCAAAAAAGTGTGCATACTTGGTAACTCTATCAAATACCACCATGATGCCACTCTTTCATTTGGACATGGGTAAAACTACGATAAAATCCATTGATACTTCCTCCCAATATTGACATGGAATGACTAATGGTTGTAAACGAATTGTGCCATTAATTTTCTCAACATTATTTTGTTGGAAAAAAAAACATTCTCCCACAAAATTTTGAATATCGGATTTAAGGCCATCCAAAAAAAATTCCTTCTTGGCCCAATGGTAATTTTTAAAAATCCTAAGTTCCCTCCTATAGGAGAGTTGTGCAATTCCAAAAGAACATTTTGTTTGAGTTTTGATTTATTACATAGATATAAGCAATCTGTGTACCATACCGAATCATTTTTAAATATAAATGTATTAGATGCACTAAGATCTTGCTACAACTTTTGAATGAGTGTCCGTACCTCTTCATCATTCTTCCATTCATCCCTTACTTCAGTTATCCAATCAGGTTGGATAATAGAAATGGAATAGAGAAATGCTTCCACATCCTCATCCCATCTTGAGGGTGCATCTGCAACAATGTTTTTCTTCCCTTTTCTGTAGATGATTTTAAAGTCATAACCTAATGTATTTGTGACCGATTTTTTCTTCTCTTCTGAAGATAACCTTTGTTCCAAGAAGTATTTAATACTATCATGATCCGTTTTTACCTTGAATTGTCTTTCCATTAGGTAAGATCACCATTTCTTTAGAGCATGTAGTATTGAAAAAATTTCCTCCTCATAAATAAGTTTGTGTAGATACTTTCCTTTGATCAAACGACTTTCAAAATTAATGGGTCTTCCTTCTTGCATTGAAAAACACAATGCCATTTTCTGAGGCATCACATTCCACAATAAAGGTTTTTTTGAAGTATGATGTAGATAAGACCAGAGCTCAACAAATTGCCTCTTTAAGATATTCAAAGGCCATAGTTTCTTCCAAAGTCCAAAAGATGCATCTTTCTTCAGTAATGTTGTTAGTGGTGCTCTTATTTGTTATCACCACAAAAATGATCACCTGTCCATTTCTTACTAGGTGGATCGAAATACATCATGTAGGATTAATTGTACCATGGTAAAACCACTTTCACCATGGGAAATAATTTGGTAAATCATTTTTCCTAGATTATTTCTCATTAAAATTAAAAATCCCCATGAGAATATTTGAATAAATCATTATTTATTTAATTTTCTCTAGAGCTAATTATTAAATAATTATTTGATAATTATTTCTTAATTAATTTTGACTTACTCACCTTGGAATATTTAAATAAATCACTTTAAACCACTATTTAATAATTATTTGTTTCTTAATTCTCACAAAGTAATTAATAAATCATTTTTATTTGTTAATTACTTCAACCACTTTCTAAATAAAGATATTTGACCATTTTGAATATCTTTTCCCTCACCAAGAAGCTAAAGACTCGACCACCCCCATGGGACGAAGGTAACCTTAGTGTCCAATCTTAGGAAAACACCCTATAGGATTGGTTGTGGGAAAGAAGTTGGTCCTCTACCCCACCTTTCTCTAGACAACTCTTTTTGCGGGGATCATTTTCCATCAAGTAAGAATTATTTTGGAAGGCCATCTAAAATAGTAGATCTAGGACTCACTTGAGGATTTAGATCACCTTTAGGATAGAGGTAAATTTTTCTTTGATATTATGTGTTTGCTTGAATTAGAGTAGCATATCATTATAGTTAGTTTGCACTTGTACCACTGCACTAATGTTTTCTTTATTTTTTGTTACTCTTTTATCATATCATCACCCTTTAGTCTATTGATTCATCTTTGTCTTGACACCATTGAGCCTTCCAGGCACTTGTCATTGAGACTTCGTGGCCTTCGCCTTGAGTTTCCTTTAGGACATCTTACTCCTCCCCTTTGAGTTAGAGTTGATCCTCCCAGTTCTCCATTGAGTTCCCATACTAACTCTGATTCTTTTGATTCATCCAATTCTTCCTCTCATTATGTATCTTCCCATCTCCTCACCATCACCATTTCAAGAACCAATGTGGGTGGTGGAAACCAATGTCCTAACCAAGATAACCCCATATGCGGAACCTCTACCGGTATGGTCACTAATCGTACCTTACTTCCTTATATGGCTAGTTTGAGCCTCCCTAATTTAAACTAACTCATCAATGATCCTCTTCCCCATAACCCTAATTGGCCTCCTATTCCTACAAAGCTTCCTTCCAAAATTCCCAAGTTCAAAGGTAATCCTAGAGAAGACCCTACAAATCATGTTCTCTCTTTTCATATGTGGTGTTAATCAAATCCCATTACCTAAGACTCCATTTTTCTTCGTCTTTTCCAATGCACGCTAACTGGAGTTGCTGCCAAATGGTATATGGATCAACTGCATGCCTCCCATTCCACTTTTTCAACTCTCACCAAAGATTTTCCTTCCTATTTCTAGCTACTGTTAACACCCAGGTTTTTCCCTTTGACTCCCAAGGGAATACGGCCGGGGTAACCACTAACCAATCTTTGGATTACAGCTTCTAGCCCAGCTGTAATTAGAGAGGGATCTCTCTTTAAGGTTTGTCTCTGTTCTGTGGAGATTTTAGGCTAGTTATGAAGTAAGGGTTTTGTTTTATGTTTGGTTGGAAGGATGTCTTTCTGTATCTAAAGTGGAAATCTGTAGATAATGTTAGTTCATTGGGCAATGGAGTTTGTGGCTACTGGTTTTTTGAAATCTTGAGTTTGAGCAGCTGGAATTACAGGGCCATTTAAATACTTCATAAAACAAACTTGGAATAGTGATGGTGAAATGTAAACAACCAGTGAAAAGCAATTAAGAATTTTCCACTAAGCTGGGGTGTGAGAAAGAGATATATTCCTCAGGAGCAAACTTGAATTCCTGAAACAATAATCACTGTGAAAGATATAGCGCGAAAGGGTAGAAATTAAGAGTTACACCTTTATTACTATAACTGAAGAAAAACACTTATAATAGCTTAGATTGAGTTCAGGGTAATCTGTGATTAAATCCTGGAACTATTCTTTTTCCTTGCCAT
>APFE030238523.1:0-39438 GCA_000404065.3 Pinus taeda
GCCAAATATTTTCATACAGGTAGGAAATATCCCTGAATGTTATGTTTGGTGTATCGCAGTATGCAATGTGGTTGAATAATTACCTATGGAAATATAACAACCTATAGGGGACTTCTAGAATATACCCAGAGGAAGGGGGAAGAGCAATCCAGAATAGTGTTGTTTAATGCGTAACCCTTTGATGAGAGTGTTCCCTTATACTTATCATGTGAGGAGAACCATCCGATACACCCAAAGGTTCGTGGACAATGATATGATACACATGCATAGGTGGAATAGGATATCACCCCTGAAATGTAATGTTAACAAAGAAATATGGCTCCTGTGTTTAAAGATGTCAAAGCACTTCTCTAGCTTAGACATCTATGTGTGTCATTAAGTTTCAATTTCTCTTTTACGTTAATTGAGTGAATTTTTAAAGTTTATATTCAATTATGTTTCGATTTCAGGGCTCAAAACTTGATGTCACCTCAGCACATGTATGATGCAACTAATATGAGAAAAAGAACTTTTTTCATTTTCCTTTTAATAGTGAAAGGCTTGACTAAGTAGTGGAAGAGGAAATCAATCAACAATACCACAAACAAGTGATTCAACAATCCATCTCCTTAACTTCACTATTCAAATCAAAATTAAAGCCCTATATGAAATGTAAATATTTTTTTTTCTTTTCCTTTAATGTTTCAAATGCAAAGAAACAAATTAATGCAACTTGATCGCTGACGAAAAGAAACCACTCACACTTTAAGTGTAATGTAAAATCTACTTTTCAAATTCAGCTATCAATCCATGCATAAAAACCTTGAATTGACAAGAAGAAAGAAAGAACAAAACAAAATCTTATCAAAAAGGTGATGACACTCAAAAGTAATTAACACTCATACACAATTACCCCCCCCCGAAGGTAACTGAGCGGGGAATTTGTTTACCAACATGAAAGGGAAAACATGCAATTTCACACAAGGGATTGGTTTTTTAGAGACCAAGACACACTCACGAACACAAGGAGAACCAACACGATCACGTAAAATCATAGAGAAAAGTGCAAAATGGAATATTTTTGCATCAAACACAGATTAGCAGATGATCTAAAAAGGCATGATTGCTCCACAAAAGATGTGCAAAGAAGGGTGGGGAGTGCTGAAATGCTATGTCTCCAGATCAGGGGGAGCGTTGATCAAGATAAGACCAAGTTTCAACACAAAAAATCAAATGAAGCGCAATGAAAGGTATTCCTAAGGTCAATTCATAACTGACTAAGGCACTGAAGGTTTATTTAAGAGGTGAACCAAGTACTAGGGACAAGGGAACCACCAAGGGAATGAAACGATCCCAAGAAGTATCACCAATTTGTTATGTGTAATTTACGATTGTGGATAGATGTATCCTCCCTAGACCTAGTGGACTGTTTTAGAACAACACAAAGCAAAAATATAAAGTTTCGCTTAGAGAAATTTAAGAATGGGAAAGAGGCTTACTTTGATTTTTTCGAAAGATTTTCTTTCCTTTTGGCCTATAAGCTTCGATCATAGTTGTGATTGCTATAATTAGAACCTACACGTACAATCAACACAAGCCAAATATCTATGACATCTATGTAACATTGTCCAATTACTCTATTCAATGGATTATCAAATCATTTAAATATATGAATGTAAACATAACATAACATATATAAGAAAATGATATATTATTTGCATTAATATGAATAAGATAGAGTTTAGAACCAAGAATAGTAGCTGATCTTGTAGAGATATTAAAAATTTGACTTCTCCTTTGTTGTCACAAAGCACACCTCAACGTCACCCTAATTCATGAAGATAATGACTCATTTAGATTCAAGGTAGCAACATGAGGGCATGATTAGTCTACAAAATCGAACCCTGATGTTGTAGGTGGCTATAAATTTATAGGAGAGTGATGGTAGTTTAGGAATTCTTACCCATTTACCAATCTAGGCTTGAGATTTCGTTAACAAGGGAGGTTGAACTCAAGGGATAAGAGGTGAAGTCTCCAATGTAGGATTATATAGGATTGAGACTTCTTATCTAAGGTAAATGGTTAAAATAATTCCTCGAAGCTTCTCGAAAGGGAAGCTTTGGAATTCTTTTTAATTTTCCTAAATTTCTAGAATGAGTGCACCCCTAGCAAGTGATAACCTATTGTTGATCAACGTTCATGCAGAAGGAAGATAACATATTATTGAACGTAGGTACCTAAAGGGGCAGGGTGCATTAGGCCTTAAAAGCACTTATTTGAAGCAGAAATACCCATAAATTCATGGATTTAGAAGAACCATGGTGAAGGATTTGTGTATGAAAAGGTGTTCATGAATGTGGATTAATCTGTTTTTGTAGGCCTATTGACTGGATGTGAAAAAATGGCCTATAACACTCCTCTTTCATTTGGGAAGTGCATTATACTACACCTAACAAAAGCTCAACCTATGTTATAAAGAAATTCACATTCTTTTTCACTTATGTTACCCTAACTTAACCCTTATGCTTTCAACCTTATTCCACCAAATTTCTACCTCAACTTCAGGACGTAACATGCAACGATGACACTGTGACACTTGTAGGAAAACACACATTGAACCAATATAACAGATTGATACATGGTTGCAAGGTTAAGCACCGGTAAGCTCCAAGTGTGATCCAAATTGATCATTATATTATTTTTCATGCATATCTATTCTTTTAGAGTGGAAATATAGATGGAATTAGCTGATAGGACCATTTTCACTCGCGAGACCCCATTTGGAAAATCAGGGTCTAAAAACCTTCCAAGAGCATTTTGAAGCAACAAATGAAAACATTTTTGGAGTAAAAATTTTCTCCTTAAGTGTTGTACCCCTTTTTCATATTCAACACAAAGAATTCTTTTGAACAACAAAAGAATCACCTCGATAAGAGTCTTTATGAAAAGGTTATGCCACTAAGAAGTTGACCTTCCTATTTTCACCACCATAATTTGGAAGAATGCTATGCCACCCCACATCATTCATGGAGAAGAAACTTGCCACATGATTATGATCAAGGAGACTCTAGAAGAGTCCATATTGTAAGTCTAGTTAGTAATTGAGGTAATCAAACCTCACCACTAATAGGTTATTGGGTTGTGTTATAACTAGGCCATTAGGAGGAAAATGGGTTCCTTTCCTTTTTAGTGCATTTGTTCTATACGTGAGAAAAAATATTTGAGAGGGATAACAGATAGAGCTTAAACAGAGGATTTGTGCACTATAGTAACCCACATGCAATGAGCCATACTTTTTTGTACTTGCAACCATTTTCTATTTAGAGAAGTATAGGAGAGTAGCTTCACCTTCTAGCTATGTTTTTCTCCTGAAAGAGTTTACTAGGTCATATCTTGTGTCAAACCATGGTTTGTGTGTTTTGATTTCACTATTCTTTATTTTCTCAATAATTTTAATGTGCATGAATACACAATTAATAGGAATCTACATATCCATAAATCTAGAGAGAAATAAAACCCTGATAGTGTAGATTTTGGATTTTCAAATATAGCTCTATCATATATGTTTTAACGAACTATCAAGTGGAATATCCACGACAATCAAATTAAATTTCATGGGTAATCATTTAATAATAAATTAAAGTCTCATAATGGCTAAAATAAGGTTAATGATCTATTTAATTAATTAAGGTTGTTGGAGGGGATAGACTTGATGCTAGGAAGACGTGTAATGCTGACTAACAATACATCATAAAACTTATTAGTTAGAAATGGCAAAGGATTTAATAGATCCATGACGAATTACTCATAATCAACATCACTTATTTATGAGCATAATAAAAGGGAAACTTATATATGTCATTTTATATATGTTTGTGTCCGGACCAAGTGGTAACCAAGTCGTAAGTTGCACTAATAAGGCTTGTGTGCCTTGCATATAATTGAATTGTTCAGAATGGTGAGGATACATGGGAATCAAGGAAGAGGAGAGTCATCCCAAGGACCATCTCTCCAAGAACCCCATTGTCATCGCTGGTGCTAGCTCTCATATTGTACTCCCTAGAGGTAATTAATGAAACTTTAAGTGGGCACCAAACAACTAAGGGGGGAGTAGAGCACCTTCCATTAGGGGCCGAAAATCCGAAGGGATCAGGGACTCTAACAGAGTATTTCCAACTAAGAGAATTACCATGGAACTCCAAAATATCAAGCCCCTAGAATTTGCTAGAAGTCTTACCAATGAACAAGTTCAAGTTAGCTAGTTGGACGCAATGGCAAAATGTGTTTACACTAAGAGAGTATACTTCCAATTTGAACACTAACATAAAGATATTCCAACTAAATAATAATTACATTAATGTGTGTTATAATTAATAAACAATTAGTATTATTCTAAAATGTTTAATTATAAAAAATATTTAAATTAGATTACTAAATATAAGTAAGTTCAATTGATTTTATATAATCATAAAAAAATGTATATTAGAAGAAATATTAACATATGATATATTTATTAAAATAAATTAAAAAATAATTGAATAATTTCATATTAATAAACTATGAGAAAATTTATATAATGAATAATTTTAGTATCTAAAATATAAAATTATATGAATAATATTGGTTAAGGAATCATCTAATTTATCCTTCTTACGTTTAAGAAATTTCTAATTAAAATATATTTATATAAATATAATTATTCTAATTCATATTATAATTTCAAAAATATTTAAAGGTGTTAGTATTATATTCAATATGATTCAATTTAAGCGAAGTAATGTTACATTCAATTTGAGTAAAACATAAAGAATGGCAAAAGACAATGGATAACAACACAAATGAAAAACCCTCAAAATGTGAAACATATATGATGCAAATGGGTTTACGGAAACCGTTTGTGGCTTCACTCGAAAATGATCTTTCAGAAAGTGAAGGTAAATGAATTAGCTGAGGAACATTGTGCATAAAAGGATTCTTGATATGCACCTCGAAAAATCTCACGTATTTAAGCGCCTGGTCCTCATTATTCCGGTTATTCTACTCTGATCACATGGCTGGATCGCGATAGAGCTTAAGGGAATCGAAATATGCAACTGCAATTTGCTAATCGCTCTCTAAGCCCCAAAAAGCAAACAAAAAACAAAAAAGCTTAAGTTTAGGTCAAGGCAGCGTCTTTATTATACAACGCCATGCCCTCCTACATATATCTGAGCAAGAAAGAGCCTTCTTAGTTATTGATGCAATTTCCGTTCAAGGTGAGCTTAAGGTGATACTTATGCACATTTTGAACGACATAGGCTTTTGAAAATATATCTTATTACTTTTCATAAAAGTAATAAAATATCTTATATTCCTCGATGACATCTCTTATATTGGTTATTCGTAGATCTTTCTGTAGTTTCTCTGTTGTTTTTATTAATTTTATTGTAATGTTATTTTTTTAAGTAAATTTATAGACCAATTTTGTCGTTAGAAAATTATATTATTATTATGATGGTGATGATGTTTAACCTGGACTGAGACCAAATTTTGGTAAATTTCGGTAATTTTGGTTTGTGGAACCTAAAAAAATTGAAATTACTTAAAACTTGGAAAGAAACCTCCCGACCTTATTGATCTTATTCTGACAGAAAAAAAACAAAAACCTAAATAATATATATATATAATTTCAATATTTTATATTGATAATATAGATATATTAGTTTAGGAGGTAGGGATCAATTTCTTCTCACCCGGTATCGGCTAGCGGTGGCTAACTGTGTGCTTCCGGGTATCCAGCGGTAGCACTACAGCAGATGTGTAAGCAAGCTCTACCGCAGATGTTCTTCTCAGGTTCGGTCTGCTGGTCTATTGTTTGTCCAACTTGTACTTCTTCTTCTTTTCAATGTGGGAGAATAGTTTGAATTGGACGGTAATGCTATAATGCGGGCTGACTCACTGCAGCTAAGTCCATGTAAAATTCATTGTTTTTGTTTTTTTGTTTTTTACAAATTTTGTATCTGATTTTGTATAGAAATTATATAAAGAATTACTATATTAAATTTGGAAATTATATAAAGAATTACTATATTAAGTTTGGGATTTACAGAAATGCAAATGATCTTAACAATATATTAGTTTCAGTGTACATTGTAAATGATCTTAACAATATATTAGTCTCAGTGTACATTGTAAATATGACTGGGAGTAAATAGTATCATTAATGTCGTAACTTTTAGATAACAGTTTAGAACCATGAAAGTGGAGAAGCTTCTTCCTAATATAATCATACTGTGAATATCTCAAAATTTATGAAGAAAATATATCCATCATAAAAATAAACTGTTTTACCCCTAATATAAACAGACTGTTTTTTCTTGCTGAACAAAAAAATAATAGGAGCGGACTCGCTGAGTCGGGAATGCTGAAATGGGTGAACAGAAAGAAAAGCAATAACAAAGCTAAAAGCATAGATGAATGGGTGATGCGTCTATAAGGGTAAGGTTAATGATCTACAAAGTTATCCCAAGAATTAAATCTTTTTGAGACGCATAATGGATAAAATTTTAGAAGTGGTTTACAAGTGGAGAGTTGTAATTGTATGTGATTAATAGATTCACTATTAGCTTTATATATATATATCAAATCCATTGTAATTATGGAAAAGTATACCATCTCATCTCTTTCATATTAAGCAGCATGCTAATTCTGGAAAGCGTGAAGTTGGAGGCCTCTCAACCCATTGGTTTATTAACTAAAGTGTCACATCATCTTTACTATTTCTACCTATCTTTACTGACACGGTGTGGAGGGGTCTTATTCGTTCGTACCTCTCGAAATTGGATAGGATGTGGTTGTCATTGCAATTTGCGCCCACTCTACGGGCACTCATGCTGGTTTAGTCACGATAGAATGACTCCTGCATTTCGGCCCATAGTCCACAGACAGATGTTATCCATAATCCTTCGTGCATTTCACGATGCACAGAGAGATATTATCCTTCGGCCCATATTCGACAGACAAATATTATCCATAATCCAGAGGGATATTATACACAGCCATCCCCGTGACCGCGAGGCCTATAAATGGAGGCTGCATTAGAGGTTATCATCATTCTACCCAGCATTTCATTTCCCATTGTAGACGTTATATATATATCATTCGAGATGAGGTACTCATTTAGCTTTGCATTGGCAGTAATGGTAGTAGCCCTGATGGTGGGCACTGCGGTAGGCAAGCCCAAAACAAAATTCGTATCGTCTGCGTGTAACACGCAGAAGATCCAAAGCGGAAGTCCTTTTTTTAATACTCTCGGATCCCTGCTCGGAGACCTAGAGGAAAACACTGCCTTCAGCGGTTACGAATACAAAGCGTCGCGAGCAGGCTCACCCAGCGCCTATGGGCGTGGGATTTGCAATCAGGAAATCTCTTAGTCTGATTGCACCGAATGCCTTAAAAACCTTGGCGGCCGCATCAGAAACATTTGCGACAACGCGATCGGTGCTCGAGTTCAGTTAACTGACTGTTACATCCAATACGAGCAGTACCGCTTTTAGTTATGTCAACGTCTACCTCATATGTATATCTATGTTTACGTTTGTGTCAATAAAGCGTCTCACATGATTCTCTGAGCAAGAGAATCTGATGTAAGAGAATCTAAATCCTTCATATAATATAATAAAGCTATGGTGCAGTTATGTGATTATTATTATTGTTACGAAGAAATTTTGAGAATATATTTTTATATTTTTAAAATATAATAATTTTTTTAAGAAAAATGTCAATAAATATTGAAATTTTAGATTAGATCTGATTTTCTCTATCAATATCTTCTTATTGTGCTTGGAAAATTATATGACTAAAGTTTTATGAAAATAAATAATAATATTAATAATTAAATTTTTGCCATGAATGAATCAATTATTTATAAGATTATATAAATTAAATAAGTTTTATGAGAATGAATAATAATAATCAAAATTAAATTCTTGCAATGAATTAATCAATCATTTATAGGATTCTATAAATTAGATAATATTAATTTAAGATACGATATGTTTCAAAAAAATTTAAATTAATATTAATTTATTTTAATTTTAATTTTATAATATGTTTTGGATAAAGAAATCAATGTATTTCCTTATATAATAGATTTTAATTCTAATGGAAGGACCATTAACCTTATTATTTGTGTTAATTTGTATTGAATGAAAAATTATATATAAATTTTAGTGTGTTGGATATTTTAATGTGGGTGATAATTTAATCCATTAAAATAATCTTTTATATATATGAAAAGCTAGTAAAGATAATCAAATTTATTATTAAAAATCATTTTCTAAAATTTCCACAAAATAAAATTTATATTTTTAGAAATTTTATATAACTCTACACTTAATAAATCTCAAGAATAAATCTTATGTTATTAAATATTAATTTACTTATAAGAGAAAAAAATATAATTGATATCGAATATTTTACTTCAATTATTTTTAGAAATATATACATCTTCACATTTTTTATGTGTAGTTATAGAGATGGATGCTTGATTCTTTTTGCTGTCAATGATTTTTAATAGTGTCTAGTTGAATGCTCAATATGTTTTATTTTTATTTTTATTACTAATCATTTTTAATATTATGTATAAAGCAATTATATATTAAGTAGGCAAATAATTAGATATCTATTTTATAAAAAATTTAAATAACGAAAAAAAATTTAAATATTTATTTAAAAATATATATATTTTATTTTTTTTTAAATATAAAGATAAAAAATTTCACTTGCATTTATTGTTGTAAAGTATCACCAATATATGAAATTCATAACAATATAAAATTATAATTTTAAAAATGATAAAGATAATTAATTATATAATTAAAAGGGTAGAAGATAATAATCTTAAGTCTAATCATAATTTAATTTATTTCTATTATGTATATCAATTGGAAATGTACCATAAAGCCGTGATTTTGATGTGTATGGGTATTTAATTGATATGGATAAATTATTTTATTGTTTATAACTATTTATATAGTTACATTGATTGTTCTTATTTATTTTGTTCGATAAAGGGATACTTTCATATATGAGAAAAAGTTACCAAAGGGGGACTAAAATGCAGGGGATTTTTTAAACTAATAAGCTTCCTACCAAAAAATGATTATGATAACGATAACAACATGGAAGACTTTGATGCCAAGGGGAAAATGCATGTGACTTTTGCATTACTTTCCTTCAGTTCACTAATTTTCAGTGTTTCCTTGGATTAGTGCCTTGTTGCTATTGCGGACTCACTTTTAGCTTCTTTACTGGAGACCACCTTGAAGTCCATCATTTAAACCCAAGACTGAAGTGTGAGGAACTCGAACCCAACTATTTTCTTCGAAGATAGACCTTATAGAAAAGCATAAGCTCTTGAGCTAACATGTCCCTCACATATTTTCCATGCCATTATTCCACAAGGGAATTTATTCATGGGTGATCTACATCCATATGTTCTGGTAGGTCTTCTACATTAGCTTCTTCTAATGGGGACCTTATCATTTCCTATGATAATAGACTTTTCTAGTGCTCTTTAAGAGAATTTTCCATACCTTTTAAGGGTGTATGGGATTTACCTTCTATTGAATGCATGTTTGATTGAATATTGAATTACTCTTGGGTCTCCTTAAAAGAGTCTATTTCAGATATAGGGATATGGTTAGGATTTGATGTACCCAAGGGACTCAAATTTCTCCTTCATTTGGGGACTTTCCATGAATCAAATGTCTCTTCTCTCAAACTATTCCTTGGTAATCATGGGACAATCCCTAATAATAATTCCATATTCATGACAATGTTGCATCTAAAGGAGACTTTTTTGTAATCTAAAGATTGCTTCCAAACACTATGATGACCATATGTGTATGTGTGGAAAAAAGTAGGAGATATTCATGTAAACATAAATCCATGCATATGAAGTGTACCAAGACTATGAAAAGTTTCTCGATGGCATTTTCAATGCCTTCAAGGCTTCCCTCCTCCCAATATTGCTTGGGAAGATAAAATAGATGGACCCACATTAGGGAAGCAAGGAAATCCTCCTTTTATGGATTATAATTCTCATTCGGTTATCGCATGAGGAGCTCCGCATTATTGCAAAAATATGGCCCCGATTCAAAATCCTTTGATCTATCTTCCTAGATGAACTAAATATCTATAAAAAAACATGCCCCCTAGCTTGAATTCTATATGACACTGGGTGTTGTATTTATTTTAGATCCACCCAATAAATTTTCAGATCTAAGCATGATCCTATATATATTAGATATATTATCTAATCTTACTATATTTAACCTTATATTTTGGATCTTACATTTCCTTTCATACAAAGCACCCTAGATTCTTAGGTTGCCACAATGCACCTAATGGAGAGTTTGTTGTGAAACCCTAAGCCCCTCTTTGTCTAGTTGCTTTATGAAAGGGATGTCATAGGCAAGGAAAGTCATTAGGAATACTTATCTGCCTATACTAATCATGAACTCCGAAAGGGGGTAGAGCCCCCTCTTACAGAGCAAAGAATAGATGGCTATGCATAAGAAACCCAAAAATTTATATGGAAGAGTCAAAAATATAATTTGTTATATTGATTCATATTATAATAATTAAACGTTAAATTTTATTTTAATTCTTTTAAATATTGAAAATATTCTCATTTAGGTTCCTACATATATATCATCTATAGAGGTGACTTAATGTCTAGTACAAAATATATTTATACTGATAAAACACATAAGATGTTACTCTAGTTAGTGTTAGATTATAAAATAATAAGTAAAAGTAAAGAGTAATAAAGATAATAAGTATGTTCTATTGAATTTTCTATATTATAAACAATTTATTCAAAAAAATATTCATAACACTCATATTACATTAAAATAATAGTAGTAGTAATAATAATAATAATAATAATAGGTTGAGTTTCTTGAAATTTGATCTGCTCGGGTTTTTGATGTGCTAGGGTTTCAAGGTTTTTTGAATCACTGTCATCAAAACTACATTTTCCTTGCATACACAATTTATAGGTAACCCTACCACCATTCTATGGCTGATTGGGCATATGTTAGCCACTCCTCGGGTAGGGGAGTCTGCCCCCTCCTTAAAAAATGTCGTAACCGGTGCTCATTTCTTGTCTAATGGCCTGTCCTCCAGTGAATAGCAGTAGAAGGGAAAACAACTAGAGTTGCCAACTCTGGGAGCTCAATGATAGTCCATAATAACGAGTTGCTAGCTCCTAATGGCAGCAAAAAATAAGCAAGTAGTGATCCCCAACCAATGATTGGAACAATATCGATAATTTATGCAAGATCATGCAATTATTTGTAAATTTATAAGCATTTTACCCAAGGAATCTTATAGTATTAGATGGATATAGCTCAATTGGCAACCAAAATATCCAATTGATCTTCCCCTCAGGCCAAAAGGTTTCTTCATAGTGATCTTTGAGGATTTGGAAGATTAAAGGAGAGTTCTAGATAACATGCCTTACTTCATGAACAACTCAAGGTTATTTATGAGGAATTAGGAACCCTGATACAACCTGGAGAATGAAAAAATCCTCAAAGCACCTATATGGGTTTAGATTTAGTCTTTGCCAAAGGATTTCTCGGAGATGGACATCCTAGAATGAATTGAAAATTCAATTGGCAATTTTGTGCAAATCGCAGAGATCACCAAACACTGAAGGTTTTCATCCTATGCCATAATATATTTTTACATGAACATCTCACAACCCTTCTAGAATCAGTGGACATTTAGCATCAGGATGAAGTTTGGTGCCAACCACTAGACTACAAACATGTCCCTTTCAGATGTAAAATTTGTCAGGAGGATGGACACTTGTTCCGTGATTACCCTTAGGGCAACAAGAGACAACCATTGCTCAAGATAACCCACCCCAAGGTGGCTTTCAGGAGGTTGCACGTTGATGCCCTTCGACCAACAAAGGTCCTCCCAATAATTCTCCACTACCCCTCCACTAGCGACCTCGAATCACCCATCGGGAATATTTTTTTCTTCTAGCGGATACAGGTGAGAAGGATTAAGCAAAAGCACCAAAATTTGTGTCTCAACCTCAAGTAGAAATTGAAGTAGAAGAGAGCCAATAAAACCCTATGGGTAAATAACCAAGCAAAAGGAAATCTCTGGAAGACCTTTCGACTAGTAAGGAGATTCAGTGAGTCCTTGTACAACCTCAACAAACCCTAGTGTTGGCATTATGATATAGGTATGATACAGGTGTTTTCCTTGATGGCATCTCACTCAGATGACAGATCATAGTACAGCTAGAATGATCAGAGGGGTATACGCAGGATCGCTGTGACAATAATGTGTATACACGCGGGTTTACCATATACCAAGTCGCGTATATGTACACACTCATGATTACAGAAGGAAAGGCGCATACTTGTTTGGAATTTAAGTTTTGGTCCGTGGTATTTGGTCCATGGTATTTGGTTCGGAGTGTTGACCCCAGGTATTGGGTCTAAGGTATTGGTTCTACATGGTTTTGGACCATGGTATTGAGTAATGCATAATACTATATAAGGAGAATATCATCAGGCCAAGAGGGAGTAAGTGCACAAGTGATGAATATTTGATGAAGTGTGAGATCTAGTATGCTGGTTATGGGTTTGTGATGCTTTGCTTGATCTGAACCAAGGGTGAACCTATGCGGCTGATGAATGTTGATGACCAGAATCATGAAGACTAAAATGAATTATCACTATATGGTATGATCATGAATAGATCTGAATACTCACACACATTTTATCCTTTATATCTCATGTTCTGGGTATATCTGAAGTTGAAAATTACAGTGAAGGTATAAGTAATGATTTTCATATCTGTACGCGGGTTCTCTCTGGTGAAAGGGCGTATACACGCTGGTTCAACACAGTCAAGTAGTGTATACATTATGAGATTTGATGTTGCTTGCTGTTGGTTCTAGTGGTTGTTGCGGAGTTCTGGGTTGTACTCTGTGTTTTGGTGACGGTGTTTTGATGACAGGGTTTCAGTGATTCAGTTTTTGGGTGAGTCAGAGTTAATGATTGTATTGCAGTGGTAATTTTTTTGTATTTATGGATCCAGTTTGAAAATTTACGAAACATGGTCCGTGGAAGAAAAGAGAAGGTTCTAGCCTTCTGTAGGTCAGCACCTACGTACTAGTACATCGGCTAGTACAAGAGCTAAGGGGGTTGTAGCTCTCTTCCAAGAGAAGCTGTAGAACGAGAGAAGGTTGTAGCCTTCTGCAGTTAGAATCCTACATACTGGTATAAGACTACAATAGTACATAAATATTGTAAACAGAAGTTTCTTATTAAAGAAGATAGAGACAAATTGCAATAGGTAGTTTTCACCCACATTGGGTTTCCACCTTATGTCATGGTGTTCATGTGTGATGATCTCTTCTGTTTTACTGCACCGGTTTACTGTTCATATGGTTAATAATGTCTTGATGCACTCATTAAAGATCAACTAACCGAATAATAGGTTAATTGTATATACACTAGTTGCATTAAACACAGTTGTGTATACACGCAGGTATCCTTAACTCAACTAACGTATATGAATCTGATAATGGAAATGAAAATATTATTGATTTGCTAATACTGATTCACCCCTCCCTCTCAATATTATTTCCAACACCTAGAGCATGAAGTTAAACTTTATTATCTTAATTCCGATGAGAGGGTTTTGGTATCCTTCTTGCAGAATTGGGACAAGGATGGATCGAAAGATATTCCTCAAGAATAACTAGATCAATTCCACCCGATCTACAAAGAATGGGAACAATGTCAATCTCCTCCGGAATCCTCCCCTCACTTGACCTTAGCTAGTCATGATGAGGATGTGTCCTCTAAGCATGCTAAATCCAGTTCGAGGTTTGAGAAGGGAAAGAAGGGAAGAAAACCCATCAGTAAAGTGATCAGATAATTCAAGTTGGTCCTAGTTAACTCAAGACAAACCAATGTTGTTAGGTCTCTATACTACTAGTCTAATCCCTTATTGTTAGTAGTACACCCCCCTTAGTATATTTTTGTGCCCATGTAGTCCCCATATTGTTATTATTGTGCCCCAGAGAAACCCACCATTATTATTATTGTGCCCTTAAATTATTATTGTTATGTCAGCTCTGATTATATTATGACCCCTTAGACTCCTATATATAGAAACCAGGTCTTTCCATTTGAATCATCAAGAATTTTTCATTTGTATAATGTAAAGGAGGTTTCCCCCTCGAAGAGGCTGAATTCTAAGGCATTGATCTATCTTTTATATCTTTTTTTTAGTTGGTTTCATAACATTTGATATCACAGCTTTGGATTGTAGGCTTTTGTTGCTCCAAACATGTCATCGTGGAATTTATGCTATAACTTTTTTTCTACGATGTTTCAGATGCTACAAAACAAACCCATTTGTGTCGAAATTATTTTGAACCTTGGGTCTGACTTTTAGAGCTTTTTGTGCTATATTTGCAGATATATGATATGAGGAAGTTGGTCTTTTTGCAGACTCCTGAATTACATTCCAAACAAGTGACCTGGGGAAAATAGTAATAACTTTTGTTTTGAGCATCAGATTGAAATTGCATCAGAAGTTACAGAAAGAGGATGGACTATAGTTTCCTATGTATATTGTTTCGATCCTAAGGTCAAAACAATGACATGTGGCACTTCATACAAGTTCGCTCTTCTGAGAAGGTATATAATCAGGTCATCTTGGGAGATTGTGCATAACTCTTTCTCGGAGAATCTAAATTCGATCAAACTGGTGGCATTCGAAAGAGGATGTAGATGACTACTACAGCTTGCAATTTCATAAATTAAAGATCCGAAAGTACTGAGTTACAGTCGTTTCAAGATCGAGCTCCTAAAATGAGGAAAAAGCGAGATGAGGAAGTTTGATGGGAAGGATCTGGTAAATTGGATACTACATATCGAGAAATATTTGATCTACATGGGGTACCATTATTACAAAAGGTATGTATTGCATCTTCATATTTAAAACAATATCAATTTTTATGGTATAAAGGGCTTTGTTCTCGTAAACAACTTGTTACGTGGTCAATTTTCATGGAGGAAATTATAGCACATTATGATAATACAAAGAGCAACACCTTCTTTAGAGAAACACCACAAAAATTGGAAGAAAAAAGGGAAAAGGGGCTTTGTTACAAAGTGGAAAGCAAAATTATGCAACAAGGAATTCTGCCCCTCACAATATAAAGATGGAAGTGTTGTTTCTCCTAGCCTTCCACAACCTACAAGGGTTACACCACAACAAATGGAAGAAAAAAGAGAAAAAGGACTTTGTTACAATTGTGATAGCAAATGCACTAAAGGTCATAAGTGTGCTAAGAAGAAATTATTTTACATAGGGTATCAAGAGGACGAAGAAAAGGATCAAGAAACATCAAAAGAAGAGGATATATGGGTGGACCCAAATGAATCCAACCAAATCTTGTAAAGCATTGGCAAGAAGTACCACTCCTCAAACGTTTAAGATAGAAGGACATATCAAGAAGAAAAAGGCTCAAGAAGTGAAAGATCACATCAAGAAAGAAAAAATGAATCCAACCATATATTGTAATGCATTGGCCGAAATTACCACTCCAAAAACTATCGAAATAGAAGGACATATCAAGAAAAAAAAAGTTCAAGAAGTGAAAGAGCACATCGAGCATCAAGAAATGAATCTGACCATATCTTATAAAGCATTGGAAGAAATTACCACTCCATAAACTCTCAAGATAGAAGGACATATCAAGGAGAAAAAGGTTCAAGTAGTGAAAGATAACATCGAGAATCAACATTAAGTTCTCCAACTTTTAAAGGATAATGCCATTTTGGTGAAAACTCGAATGAAAGAATAGGTAGATCAACATCGTAGTGAAAAATGTTTTGATGTAGGTGATTGGGTATTTTTACTGCTACATCTCAAGCAAGCTATTTATGAGAAGGAAATGTTGGCAATACTACATGCACTTAAAAAATGGCGACCTTACCGAATGGGAAGACTCTTCAAGGGTGAGGATGTGGAAGCAATGTTTTGTGCTATTTCTGTTATCCAACGAGATTGGATAAATGAAGCAAGGGATGAATGGAAGAAGGATGAAGAAGTATGGCCACTTATTCAAAAGTTGCAAAAGATTCCAATTCAAATAATATTGCCAGAAATTGAAGAGGAAGGAAAAATCATATTGGAACCTAGAGCAGTCACAGAAACAAGAACCCGACAGCTATGAAATCGATCAATTTCAGAGTATCTCATCAAGTGGAAGAACTTACCCACTGAATATTCCACATGGCAGGACAAGAATTCTGTATAGAAGCATCAAGAACTACTCAAGCATGGAGGGAAACACTTTTTTAAGGAGAGGGGCATGTTAGGTCCCTATAATACTAGTGTAACCCCATATTGTTATTAGTACAACCCCCTTAGTATATTGTTGTGCCCATGTCGTCCCCATATTTTTATTATTGTGCCCCATAGAAGCCCACTATTGTTATTATTATGCCCTTACATTATTATTGTTATGTTAGCTCTCATTATATTACGACCCCTTAGACTCCTATATATAGGAAGGAGGTCTTGTCATTTGTATCATCGAAGAATTGTTAATTTGTGTAATGTAAGGAGGTTTCCCCCTTGAAGAGGTTGAATTCTAAGGCATTGATTTATATTTTATATCCTTTTGTGAGCCAGTTTCATAACAAATTTCCTCATAGAGTACTATCGGCACTCTCGAGATCCCCCTCAATGAAGGCGGTCTGCTGAAATATAAGGGGCCTCAACTCAAATGGTTTGTTGAGATACTTGAGAGATAGAATTTAGCAAGAAAAACTTGATATCATAGTTATGCAAGAAACTAATGTAACACGGGAGAAACTAAAGGAAATCATGAGAAAAGATTGGCCCACTATAGATTATATGGCATTGGATGCCAAGGCTAGTGCAATATGTTTGGAAATCTTTTGGGATACAAGATCTATCTCCTTTGGGGCCTGGATTTCTTTCCCTAACACTCTTTTAGGTCAATATGAATTTATAGGCTCCTTAGAGAAGGTGTGGTTAATAAGGGTGTATGGTCTTACTCTCGCAAAGGAAAAGTGAGCTTTACTTAGTAGTTTACGACAGTAAAGGAGATTCTAGGCTCGACTAGATGACGTCTTGTAGGTAATTTCAATTTGGTCAAGGATATGGGCGAAAATAACGGAGGATTGAGATGGTTGGATTTTATCTCTCACTCCTCTAAAGAAACTATTCAATATCTTAGAGTTGAAGACATTTATTGATCTGAAAATCACTCGTGAGTGATCTCAGTTAATTAAATTACGAATGAAGGTATTATAGACTCATGTGCTAGTGTGTGTCTATGTTATTTTAGGCAATGGATCAATCAGATTGCAAAATAAACATACACTGGAAAATGGAAAACAGTAAGGGAAACACAGTAATCAAAGACAAGAACACAACACATTAATAAGGAGTTCACCCTATTCTCTAAGGCTACATCTCCAGTCCAGCTCTAAGTGGTGGCCTTATTTTATTGTGTCTTTAAAGTAGAGATTTACAATGAGGAGCTCAACTTGAGTCTCCTGAAATGGAAGATGCTTAGTAGGGTGGTTCTTGGATTCCTCAAGCCACTAGAGTGCATAGACTCTTTCCTTACCAAGTCTTGACCTCTCTAGTCTTTAATGGGATGAGTCTAATGGTTCTCAATTCCCGATAGATATCCTCATAGGGATGGCTTCAACCTCTCAAGCCTGGTTCTGTCTACTCGATGCTGCCTTAGGTCAGCTCGACTCTCTGTTTTCTGCTTCTTCCTTCACTGTCTCTTTTGCCTTTTCTGTCACTATTTTTCTTATTTTCTTCTTCCTTATAGTGCTTTGTGTTCTGTTCTCTGTATGTTCATGGCTTAAAGCCAAATTATGCTTGACTGTTCGCTTCCTCTTCTGCCCCTTCAGATCACCTACTATTATTCACTAGGTGTTCCCTGCCTCTGCATCATTGCCAATGTCCCACAGGGAAATGGCCACTTGTCCTCTCACGAACTACGCTAGCTCTTCCTCGATAGTTTGGTTTTTTAGTTATACTGTGGAATGATTCATCTGCCAACTCATCAGTCAAATCGGACTTCAAACTTTTTTATGTCATGGCTTAATTCCCCTAAAAAATCTAGTTTTCCCATTAGGCGCAATCTCCACTGTTAGATTTGGAGTCTCCAGATCCTACGATGTTCTCCCATTTCCCGCAGTTGACTTGCTCTACTATTAGCCGGAGATGAGAGGCGGTTTTCATTGTCATCCACTGGACACACATCATGCGATGAATGGAATCATTTGTTTTCTACCAAATCTAGTTACCGTCCCAATGTTCCTTCGATATACTGTTGGTTTTGGAGCGCGGGACCTGCTTTTTGCCTTAGCACTTTCCTTATAGTTTCCTGGCTCCCCATGTGACCGAGTGCTCGGGGCTTCTCCTTCTTGAGTGGTTTTGCCCAACGATATATGATTAGCACTAATTACGCATAAGGAATGGTCTCTGTTTCCCGATCTAGGCTTCCTAACTACTAGTTTTGCCTCCTGTGCTGTCTCCATGGACCTCGGTCACCATGCTTCGACCGAGGTCCTCGTCGTTCTTTGCTGGCTGCAAACTACCACTGTCCAGAGGTCTTCCTAATAGCTCTCTATTCATAAATTCGAAGTCTGTTTTGATTTGATACAATCATGGCACTTCATAATTTTTCATGGATCCAATTCAAATCACGGCCTTCCCACTGAAAAAGCTTTTGGACCACCAAAAGTTGGTTTTCAAGCATCGACTAAGTGAGGGTACAATTGTTTCACTTGTCCAATCTCTATCCACTTTGCACTGCTCGGCTTTGAACCCTTCAGTGCAATTTTGAGGTAATCAACATCTCCTCTATTTGTTGTCCTCACCTTCCTATCCAGAACTGTTTCTTCCTGCAATTCATTAAGATATTCAAGTAACAGGTCATCAATCGAAGGAAATTGACTCTGCACTTCGGGATCCTCAATTAGTGATGGTTCAAACAATCTCAAGCAATCTGCATTTACCTCTGAGTAGATGTGCATGTAAGCTGGTAGATCAAGGTGGAAAGCATTCTCACCAATCTTCTCAAGTATCTTGAAGGGTCCATAACTAATAGGCTTTAGCTTTTTACCTTCAGCTTACATCCTGTCCTTACTGATATACAGCCAGACTTGGTCACCAACTTGTAAACTATGCTCCATCCGATGCTTGTCATTCCTTGCCTTGTATTTGGTTTGGATCTTTTCTATCTATTCCTGTACTGCCTGGTGGATCTCTTGGATTTGTTAAATGAACCTAGTTGCCCATCCACATCATTATGTCCCTCAACTATGGTTTCTTTACCAAAGACAAAATCCAAAGGAGACCTTGGTGTGAAACCAAAACAGGTCTCAAAAGGATATCTCTCCGTAGAAGAATGTTTTTCTCTGTTGTAAGCATGTTGCACATAAAATAAATGTTCATCCCAAAGCTTAGGATGCTTGCTGCAATATCCTCTGATTAACTGGATAACTGTCTTATTGACTACTTCTATCTGGCCATCAGTTTATGGATGAAAATCTATTCTTTTCTTTAGTTTTGTGTCCATCAATTCCCACAAACTTGACCAAAACTTCCCCACAAAGCAGGTGTCTCAATCAGATACAATGGAAGTGGGTAGTCCAAAATGAACCCATACATGTTCAAAGAATAGTTTTACAATTTGTTCAGTTGTAATATGTTTATTACAAGGTATCAAAATACAAATTTTTCTGAACCTATCCACAACAACATATAGATAATCGTGGCCCTTCCTAGATTTAGGCAATCCTCCAACAAAATCCATGGAAACACTTTCCCAAGGGTGAGAAGGAACCGGTAAGGGAGTGTATAAGCCTAGTTTTGTATTGTTGGGCTTGCTTTTAGCACACATAGTACACCCTCTTATATATCTAGAAACTGTCTCATTCATTTTTGGCCAATAACAAAATCTTTGCAGCTGTGCAACTATTTTACTTATCCCAAGGTGACCCGATATTAGAGAAGTGTGTGCTTCTCGAATTATCTTTACTCTTTTAGTTTGTGGAATACATCACCTCCCACAATGATATAAGAGTTCGTCCTTTACATGATAATCCAATTCTTCTACTCATTTTCCTTGACTTAGAGTTTCATAAAAATCTTTAAAGTCTACATCTTGAGCATATTGTTCAATGCAACTCTCATGTAACACAGGATTATGCTTAAGTATAGTAGATGCATTTATAATGGGTCTAGATAACATGTCTGCAACTTTATTATGTATGCCCTTATTATATCTGATGACTAAATGAAACTGTTCTAGAAACCCATCCATCTATAATGTATTGATTGCTGCAACTTAGTTTGGGACTGTAGATATTGAAGTGGTTGATGATTAGTATGTATTACTGTCTCTTTGCCCATTAGGTAATGTTTCCACTTTTTCACACTCTGTACTAATACATACAATTCGTTATCATATGTAGGATAGTTAACTACTGCAGAATTAAATGTCTCAGAATGATAACATATGGGTTTATCATGTTGTGTCAACACTACTCCCATGGCATAGTCACTAGCATCTAGTTGGATCTCAAATGGTCTTTGAAGATTAGGCAATACTAATACAGGTGTTGTAGTAATCTTTTCTTCCAAGGTGTCAAAGGCTTTCTACTATTTGGCTCCCCACTGAAACACCTTGTTCAATCCTGTTAAAGCATGTAAGGGAGCTACAATTGAGGAAAAGTTAGAAATAAACTTCCTCCAATACTGTGCTGCTCCTAAGAAGCTTCTAACTTCTGTAGAAGATTTGGGTTTAGGCCAGTTTACAATGACTACCACCTTAGATGGATTTATCTTTAGGTCACCACCCCTTACTATATGACCCAAATAATTTAGATATGTTTTTCCAAATTCACATTTTGAGAGTTTAACATAAATTTTTTCTCTTTTCAAAACATCTAGTGCTCCTTAACATGCTTTTAGTGTTCTTCCGATGTTTTGCTAAATATCAGAATTTCATCCAGATATACAATAACAAAATCATCAAGAAAAGGTATCAGTACATCATTCATTAATCTCATGAAAGTAGAAGGAGGATTAGTTAAGCCAAAATGCATAACTAGCCACTCATACAATCCCTGCTTTGTTTGGAAAGCAGTCTTCCATGCATCTTGTTCTGCAACTCTGACCTGATGGTATCCACTATGCAAGTCCAGCTTGGAGAAATAAACAACTTCTTTCAATTGATCTAAAAGATCATCTATGCGAGGAAGGGGATTACAATTTTTTATTGTTATATTATTCAGTGCTCGGTAATCAATGCACATTCTCCACGAGCCATCTTTCTTTCTCACCAAAATGATTGGTGACCACATGGTGATGTGCTAGGTCTGATGAACACCTTCTCGAGTAACTCTTGCACCTGCTTCTTTATTTCAGCATTCTCTAAAGTGGACCACCTGTACATTCCAATGTTAGGCAATGGAGCATCTTGCTACAAAATAATATCATGCACCATTTCCTTTTTAGGAGGCAGACCTTTAGGTTCTTGAAACAAGATATCATACTCTGAAACAACCTTTTCTAAATCAGCTTGTTGTTTAGCATTACAACCCTCAAATACATTGGTTTTATCAGGTTTCTTTTCATTTACAACCATCAGTAAGAATTGTTTGCATGAATTTATCATTCATTTCATCTGCTGCGAGTTTATGAGAGTATAATTATTCTTGAGCTTATGAGCTCTTACAAAGTATTCAATTCCATCTTTAACAAGTAGATACTTGTTCTAAACTCTATAGAAAATAGCTTTTCTATCATACAAGTAAGGACTTCCTAAAACAGTTCAACATATATCCAAAGGAATTATGTCTAACTCAACCTCATCTACAAATGCTGACCCAAAAGAAAACCTGAGTTTGCATTGTCTAGTCACTTGTAGTTGTGCTTTATCATTCAACAATCCTAATAGGTATGGTTTCTTGTGAGGTGTAGTTACTAATCCCAACTTCTTTACAATTGCTTCAAAAATCAAATTTACTTGTGAGCCACTATTAAATAAAGTATCAATATTTTAATGTTTGGAAATAACTCGAATATGGAAAAGCTCATATCTTTTTCTCTCATTTTCTTCGTCAATATTAGATTGTGAAGAATTACTAGTAGATGCTTAAAAATTCTTACCTCTTACACATGTGGCTTCAATGGTTATATCATCTCTTGAGTCTGACCCCAAATATTTATGAATAGCTGTAGCAGTCTTCCTCTTCTTGCCCTCGAACTTCTTAGGTCTTAGCTCTAGATGTAGAATCCAACACTGCTCATAATCATGCCCATCCTTTCTACAGTGAGTGCATGAAGCCTTGCTTTTCTGTGCAGTGTTAGCCTTCCTTGCTTTCCATTTCTTCTTTCTTTTCTCTTTATTCTTGCTTGGAGTGGGTTGGGATGATCCCCCAACTTCTGGACTTCCATTATTTCCTCTAGTCTGTAGATGAGTAGCTTGTACAGATACCTCATCTATACTAGTGGGATTAAACATGCAGATAGTGTGCCTCATGTAGCTATGTAGACCACCAATGTACTTCAATGGAGTCTCAGGTGAGTCTAATGAGATTCCTAGAATCAATGCTCTCTTTCTAAATTCTTGATTTTACCCTTGCACACTTTTCCCTTTCAACTGTCGAAGAGTTTTCCAACTCATCATGGCTTGTTGCATGTAGGCCAATGGATAGAACTTTTTTTTTATTGTAGAAACAAATTCACTCCAGACATAGATAGTCTTACCATTTATTTTCATGTTAGCTTGGGTCCTTCCTTCCCACCAAACCAAGGTAGTGCCTCCAAGGTGTAGGCTCACCATCTGAATCTTGCTCTTGTTTGAATCGATATTCTGTACTCTACAATAAACATCTATTTGTCTAATTGAATTGTCTAGATTTTCTGCATTCAACTCTACAACATATATAGGTAGATCAAATTTAACATCTAGTTTGATAAAAAATGCCTTCTTTTTAGGGCTATTAGGAGGTGTGAGAAAGCATTCCTCTTTCCCTTTGCCCTTTGAGTGGTCATGGGAATGTGACTCATCTTCTCCTTTATCTTGTTCAGAGCCTAATGAATCTTCATCCTTATGTTTTCTAAAGTGCCTATACATTTTTTCTACCCTGGACTTTATGGCTAGGAAACTATCTATGAATTGAGGGTCTGGCCTAATAGAACCTTCCTCTGACATTGTCTTCCATGGATAGACTCTCCCAATTTCAGGATTAGTTTCGACCAACTCTCCTCCTAAATTGAGCTTTGATCTAGTTAGCATTCAACATCTAAACCAACACAATCTTGTCTAACCTTAACAGCCTAAAGCTCTGATACCACTTGATCTAAAAATCACTCGTGAGTGATCTCAGTTAATTAAATAATGAATGAATGTATTACAGACTCATGTGTTGGTGTGTGTCTATGTTATTGTAGGCAACAGATCGATCAGATTGCAAAATACACAGACACTGGAAAATGGAAAACAGTAAAGGAGAAATAGTAAGCAAAGACAAGAACATAATGCATTAATAAGGAGTTAACCCTATTCTCCAGGGCTACATCTCCGATCTAGCTCTCAGTGGTGGCCTTATTTTATTGTGTCTTTAAAGCAGAGATTTATAATGAGGAGCTCAACTTGAGTCTCCTAAAACAAAAGATGCTTAGTAGGGTGGTTCTTGGATAACCCAAGCCACCAGAGTGCACAAACTCTTTCCTTACCAAGTCTTCACCTCTTTAGTCTTTAATGGGATGAGTCCAATGGTGCTCAATTCCCGACAAATATCCTCACAGGGATGGCTTGAATCTCTCAAGCCTCGTTCTATCTGCTCGATGCTACCTTACGTCAACTCAGCTCCCTATTTTCTACTTCTTGCTTCACTGTCTCTTTTGCCTTTTCTGTCACTGCTTTGCTTCTTTTGTTCTTCCTTATCGTACTCTATGTTCTATTCTCTGTCTGTTCATGGCTTAAAGCCAATTTTTCCTCGACTATTCGCTTCCTCTTCCGTCCCTTCAGATCGCCTACTGCTGTTCGCTTGGAGTTCCCTGCCTCTGCGTCATCACCAACATCCCATAGGGAAGTGGCCACTTGTCCTCTCACAAACTATGCCAGCTCTTCCTCGACAGTTCAATTTTTCAGTTATCCTATGGAATGATTCATCTACCAACTCAGCGGTCAAATTGGACTTCAAACTTTTGTATGTCATGGCTTAATTCCCTTATCAAATCTAGTTTTCCCATCGGACCAATCTCCACCATCAAATCTGGAGTCCCTAGATCCTATGGTGTTAGCTCATTTCGTGCAGTTAACTTGCTCGACCATTAGCCTGTGATGAGAGGAGGTTTTCTCTCTGATCTACTGGACACAAGCCATACGATGAATGGAATCACTTGTTTTCTACCAAATCTGGTTATCGCCCCAATGTGCCTCCGATATACCACCGGTTTTGGAGTTTAGGACCCACCTTTCACCTTATCACTTTCCTTACGATTTCTCAGCTTCCCATGTGACCGAGTGCTTGGTGCTTATCCTTCTCAATTCAGAAATGGCCTCCGTTTTCCAATCTGGGCTTCTAACTGCCAGTTTTTCCTTCTCCACGGTCTCCATGGGCCTCAGTCAATGTGCTTTGACCAAGGTCCTTGTTGTTCCTTGCTGGATACAAACTGCCACTATCCAAAGGTCTTCCTGATAGCTCTCTTTCATAAATTCGAAGTATGTCCTAATTTGATACAGTCATGGCACTTGATAATTTTTCATGGATCCAATTCGAATCATTGATTTAATTAATTCCTCCTTTACATGGAATAATCGACAAGGAGGAATACACCATATCAACTTGATTTTAGATCGCTTCCTCATCACAGATGATATCCTCCAACAGGACATATCCTTTCATGCTTCAATTATTCCATGCATGGGATCATGCCATTGGCTGATCTTCCCAAAAATTTACTTGATGATGGCCTTAAGGAACAAACCTTTTTGATTTTAATTTTTCTAGCTTGAAAGACCTGACTTCATTGCAAAGTTAGTGGAATGGTGGAATGACATCATGATGGTGGGGCATAGTGATATGGAAACTTTCCAGCTGAAATTGAAAGAAATTAAGAAAAGAATAAAATCTTGGAATCATTCATATTTCATAATAGGCATTGGAGATGATGCAGTCATTCTAGCATCGGATTATCTTAGAAGGCTGGACTAAAAATCTTGTAATGAAGGAAGGTGAGGTCCTAAATGATCTGGAGCAAAGGATAAGGGAGGAGGAAATCCTATTGAGGAAAAAATAAAGGGTTCGATGGGTCAAATAGGGAGAGCGAAACACAAAATTCTTCCATAGAACTATGTTAAAGCACTGGTAGTTTAACCAAATCTTCTTCCTCACTAGATTGAGATATCGGTGACTTGTTCAAAATGAGGAGATTTTAGAGGCGTTGATCACCCACATCCAAACCATGTTCACAGAACCAAGCGTAAAGCAAAGGGAAGTTATCTCCAGAGTCAGGCAACAGTTTCCACAACTAATTTTAGAAGATCATAATAAGCCACTCATGTAGGAGATCTCCTACACAAAAGTCGAAGACGTTGTTCATTTGCTTCCCTAAAACAAAGCTCTGGGTATTGATGGATTTATCTCAAACTTCTTTAAAGTTGGTTGACACTTTCTCAAGACTGTAATCAATGAATTGGTTGAGGAATCTCATCATTTGCAGAAACATTGGTCAGCTTTTAATGAGACATTCCTCATGCTCATTCCAAAGAAAGTTGTTGTGTTGGACATAAATCAATTCAAATCAATTACCCTATGCAATGTTATATAAAAATAATTTCAAGAATTCTAGTCTAGCATCTTAAACCCTTAATGAGAATGATTATTGGACATGAGCAATCATGTTTCATGCAAGTTTGGTAAATTATGGATGGTATTGTAGTGGCCCATGAGGTATTCAATTGTATGACCTCATCCAGATCTCTAGGTATTCTTATTAAACTTGACATATCTAAAGATTACAATCATTTGAATTGGAAGTATCTCCTCACTATTCTTGATGCTTTTGTTTTCTTTCATTCCTAGATCAAGTGGGAAAAATCTATGATTGAGAATCCATTCTACTCCATCCTTGTAAATGGTTCGCCATCTCACCTCTCCCCTCTCCTTTTTATTATTGCAACATAGGGCGTCGGTCACCTCACTAAATTTGCATCTGAGTCCAAATGTCTCCAGGGCTTGAGGCTTTCTCCATAGGGTCCTATAACGCATCAACAGTTTGTTGATGAAAACATGTTATATGGGAATCCATATTTAAAATAACCTAAGAAACTCATTGTCAACCTTGAGGAGTTCCACCAGGCTTCGAGCGCACTCATAAATGGGGAAAAATCAGATATTTTCTTTTTCAACAACCACAAAAGGGTGCAAAGTCATCTAGCTTAGACCCTTGGTTTTCATATTTCTTTGCTCCTAATTAATGATTTGGGAATCCCCTTGGTCTCTAACTCTATAAGAACAACATGTTGGAAATATTTGTTGATCTGTATTGATCGTACACTATCTAGATGTACCTTTAGGATTTTGAACTTTGATGGTCAACTAATTCTCTTATGATTTATCCTACATGCTATCAAAATCTATTAGCTTTAAACCCTTCCATCCCATCAAAGTGTCTACAAGAACATAACCACTAACTTTCATAGATTTATTTAGTCGGGAGCTCATATCAGTCAAAAGTGGGAATTTCTAGCCTTGGATAAATTATGCAAACCAAAGATCCATGGTTATCTAGGCCTAAAAGATAAAAATCTCTAATAAAAATCTCTAGGTACAAAAAAATTGGTGTCGGTGGCTGCAGGGTGGACAAGAAATCTAGCAGACCCTCTGGTCAAGCAAATATTGCTTGTTTGGTAGGCTTTACCCTTTGTCTAATCATCAATGTTTGTCAAATGAAGAATGACTCGTGTATCTAGAATATGCCTAAAGCGAATCATGATATTATAAAGGAAAATGTATTTTGGGAAGTCAGGAATGAATGTAAGGCCATATTTTGGGAAGAGGCTTGGATGCAATACCAAAATCTAACTCAAGAAAATAACTTTCGAGATATCCAGACATTCACCTCTCAATTGGGAGTTGTGTGGGTTAAGGACTTCTAGAAGGATACCAAGAGGTCGTCAACATGGAGAGTGTGGAAGTCTTTAATGAACTAGTTGGATCACATTCCCCATTTGGCCTAGGAGACCTTAGTCTTTATCCCCCAACATCATTGTATATTAGAAAATGGGGAGCCAGATAAACTCAGACGAGGTTATTTCCTGAGAGTTGTGTTTTCTCTCAAGGAAACATATTTTATTATTTATTGTTCTACATATCCGGCCCCATATCCTTTATGGAAAATAATCTGGTATTCAAGGTCATGGTCAAAAGTCTCATTCTTCCTCTAGTTAATTGGTCACGAGAAACCTGTTCCTTGGGATAACATTCATAAAAAATGGTTTTGTGGTCCATTCTCATGTCCTTTTTCCTGTGCAGAGGAAATTATGAACCATCTCCTCACATTTTGTCCTATGGCAGTGGAAGTTTGGGACCAAATCGCCACACCCTTTGGGCTTATCGATTGGTATCAAAATAGCATGAGAGAATTGTTGGAGTTTTGGCCTTATAATATCTTCAAGAATATGATTATGAATAGATCTTGGTGTCTTTCACAAGGTTTCATCGTTTGGAATCTTTGTAAATCCAGAAACAGAGGAGTGTTCCACTTAAAGATCATCAAGTATGATCAGGTTTGGTAAGTAATAAAGTGTAATATAAAATAATCCATCTCTATTTCTTGTTGGCTGTAGGAGGATGGGAAGGCTGAGGGTAGAGAGAGTGGCATCCTCAAGATCTTGGCTCTTAGCCCGGATTCTCTAACCCGAGGGTCTGATCACCCACCTTCCATGAGGGGAAGCTCAATTGACTCCTTTATTTGTCCCTTGCTTGGGGTTTTCAAGTTAAAGATTGATGGCACATCCAAAACAAACCTCGGTTCAACTAGCCTTGGTGGTCTAACTCGTAATGATAAGGGGAAGGTCGTGAAACTTTTTGTGGTCTCGTGCAGCTACCAATAATGTCACTAAATTCGTAGTGCTTGAGAAAGGGCTTCAAATTGCTGCTGAAATGGGATTGGCTAAATTGTAGGTCTTTGTGGCCCCTAAAGCACTATTTCTATGTTACAAAATCTTGTTAGAGCCCCCCCCCTAGATAACGTTCTCAAAAGATGGAGAATTGAGCTTATTGGAGAGTGTATCAACTATTGGCTTTCCTCCTTCAACTATGTAGTAACAGAACACATGAGACACCACAGGAATTCGATGGTTGATAGGTTAGCCAATTAGCGTAGTGATAACCAAGGTCAATAATTTCTTAAAGGCTTCCATTCAACTCACAAAATTCCCACCATGAGGAGTTCAATAAGATAGTGGCTTCAAAATAGGCTTCCCCAATGGGGGTGGTGAAAATCGAGGTTACTCTGACATGTGTGTCATGAACGTGAACATTTGGTGGATGGTAAGGAGGTCAATCACATTGTCCTCCCATTACATTTTATAGTATGAGGAATTAATGATGTGGCGTTAGATGTTTCATTTTGTCTCTTTGGGATTCAGAGCGGGAGAGGGTCATTAGTATATGGCGATTGTTAAGCTTCAGTTTTTCTATTATGCTATATCAATTTCGTAGTTTGTTGTTCGATGTTTGAGCTATAGCAGTCTAACGGGTTCCTTCAACCTTTGTCATGTCTAGGAATGGTGGATATTTTTCTGCCATTGTCTCCTCCTCGGCCTTCGATGCACAAAATCACTAAGCTCCTCTCTCTGTCGATGGTTTCTTGTTTCATTCAGAGGTTTGAGTTAATTATGAATGGTTATTTGGCTGGCATTTTATCCCATTCTTGTGTCTTTAGCTAACTCTCTTCTTGGATCCCTTATGAGTTTGCGTGGTCGTCTATTTCTCTTGTTAACCAGTCATCTTCTGAGGCCTCTTATCTTAGTGGCTTTTTTCTGTACTCCTACGATCCACTGTTGGGTGAGCTAATATTGGGTCTCGTGGGGGGGAAATTATTTGAACGTGTTTGCAATGATAGCTTATCAGCTAGGGTTTGTTCATAGTATGTTTGTCATTGGGTGTTCAGTCGCTCTATCTCCAACTTTGCTTCTAGGTGCTTCCTCTAGCATGGGTTTCGGAAAGGTTTTGGTCTAGTTGGTGTGTTTTCTAGGTGTGGGTTGACTTGTAATTCCTCATTCTAGAGAGAGTAGACCAGCAATTCCTTGGCATACACTAGTACAAAATGGCTAATTAGCTACTAAGAAAATGACTAAAATTTGAATATAAATGACCATTTTTCAGTCAGTTACCAATAGTGGTTAATTTACAGTATCTTATAACGTGACCAACTTTTATTCATATTTAGCTTAATCATCAGTTGGTTGTCTCAATTTTATCATCTAGTAGTATATTTAGTCATTAATTTTGTCATTAATTTAGTCATTGATTTAGTAATTAATTACCACAATTAATGACCAAATAGACAACAAAATATACTAGTACATGATGACCCAAGAAAGCCAATTAATGACCAAAGAAATATGACCAAAATGTTTGTCGCATTATAAGATATTGTAAATTAGCTACTAATAGTCATATATATGTAAATTTTAGTCATCATTTGAAATCAATTAGTAACCAAAGAAGTATGACTAAAATTTGGCAGTGTTATAATACACTGTAAATTGACTACTAATATTCAAATATATGCAAAATTTAGTCATCATTTGTAATCACAAATTTATCATTTATACTAATCATTTGTATTTTTTTAGTACTTTCATATTCATCATATAAATGATTGATTTAGTCATTATATATTTATTTTATTTGTTTTCATCCTTAATCAATATAAATTACTAATTTAGTAGTTCTCGATTGATTTATATGTTCATTATTAATCAACATAAATTAATTCATATTATTTTGTGACTAAAATTAAAAAAAAAAATGTCATACAATGTGCTTGTTCGTGTAATATGAAAATGCAAAGTTACATATGTTAATTACAATACTAAATAAGATCAAATAAATCTATAAATAACTTCAACCACATAAATTATATTATATGAAAGGCCAAGTATTAGAATATGAGTTTCCAACTAAGTATTGGTTGGACTACAACTTACACATGAAATATTGTTTTATCACTTCAAAACATTTTCATTGTGTTTCCAAGGCATGGCAGGTGAATTCACCATCTCTAAAGGCTCGACCATCACTCTGTGTGTGAGATATTGGCTTTAAGGGTATCAGTAGACATGTTCTCTTCTTTCTCTCTTTTTGCATTTGTCACTCCAGTGTTATTATTCTCCTTTTTCTTCAACTCTTATTTTCATATCATGTGCAAGAAGGGACACACTCATGTTTTCTTCCATATTCCATAGATCCAATGACTACAATCATACACAATAAAGATCATCATATCGCATATCTCAATCATAACATCTATAATTACCAAGTCTTACAAGGAAAGAGTGCATATTAAATAAGTAATAATTTCAAAGTCTAATACCAAATGTGACTAACTTTATAGCATCCAATGACCAAAATTTAACAACTCTTACAAAGAAAAAAATACATCTTAAATAAGTAATAGCTTTGAAGTCAAATATTGAATGTGACTAACTTGATAACATCTAATTACCAAAAATTTTGAATAGCTTGGATGGAATACACATGAATAGAATTTATTTCTACTACAACTTAGTTCAAGTACACAATCACCTTCTTTTCCAGAACGAAAATACCATACCCTAATAGAATCTTCACTTACAACAACAAAATATTGTCCACTTGTATCCCAACAAACTAATTTCAAAGGCTTTGTATGCCTCTAAAATAATAAACATATTAAAGATACTAATCATTTTCAAGTCTTTCTTTATCTGAATATGATAAATGTTTACAACAACTACAAATATTTCTAGAAAATATTTAAAAAATTAGAAGATATAGGCATCACATGTGGAAACTATAGATACCTTAAGTAAACCAATTTAAGAGAAACTAAGAGAATCAAAAAACTCAAAACATTCATCCAATATTGCTTAGAAGTTTAGTGTGGATAACAAAACATTGAATGTCAATGCAATATAACACAAAACATACCAATAAAGAATGCAAATTGTGCTCAGTCTCAACAAAAAATATTGATAAAACATCAGTGGCTTCAAGAAGTCTGCCAACTCCTATTTGAAATCGCACTTTACTCATACTACCCTACGAAGTAAGTGAAATCAAGAATAAGTCTTTCATAATTTAATGTGTACAACATGCTATCTAACATAGCACATTCATCGCGATTAATTAGACAGCTAAAAAGATTATACTTTATAAATTGTCCACCTTAAAATTCCTTGTGAAAATCCGTTGATTAACAATACAATAACACATTTCATTTTGTCCATCACAAGCGTAGAGAAAATAATTGTTTTGATGGAAATAAAGGGACATAGCAATTCCTAAATGACTAGTAAACGTTCTTAATGAATAGCTTGGTTGTAACAAATAAAAATGTGTTATAATGATTTGACCTATCAAACAAAAGATTTCAAGGCCACCACTCTTTAAGACAAAATTCCCATTGAGTAAATGCTTGGATGAAATCAACTTATAATGAAAATCCTACACCCAAATCTGTTATAAAATAAAAAATTAAAAATAAATAAATATGAAATTCTTGCATATGCCAAGAAGGTACCAAAACAACCCAATCAATGGAAGTGGTAGTAGGTGCTAGATGGCTATCATCTAGAAACTAGTGTACTTAGATAAAAGAAATGCTAATATTTGGAGGAAAACAAAATTATAATCCCAATATGTCACAAAAATAAAAGAGAAAATGAAAAAGCCAAGCATCATTTAGTGAAAGGTTGAATTGTTCATCTTCAAAGTTTAAGAGGACAACAATCTTAGAAAGTTGCAACAATATATCAATTATGACTCTAAGATCTCAATAAAACCTATCATGCATGTCCCTTTATCATTAGAAAGATGCAAAAATATAGCAAATCTGTTGCTAATATCTTAAGCAAACCTATCTTGCAAGTCGCTCAATGGGCATTATTTGAGAGGGGATAATTGAACCATCTTTTAATTTTTAAAGGAAAAAAATACTTGACATCCAATTACCAAAAGTTTTGGATAGATTTAATGAAAGACACATGAATGGAACTTATTTCCACTACAGCTTAGTTCAGGCACACATTCACCTTCTTTTCCAGAACAAAAAGACCATACCCTCACAAAATATTCTCTTACAACCACAAAATATTCTCCACTTGTGTCCCAGCAAACTGAGGGCATAGGTTTTGTATGCCTTAGACATAATAAATACATTAAAGATACTAGTCATTTCCAAGCCTTTCTTTATCTAAATCTGATCAATGTTTACAACCACTGAAGATATTTCCAGAACATATTTAAAAAAATAGAAGATATAGGCATCACATGTGGAAACTGTAGATACTCTATGTAAACCAATTTAATGAACAAAATCATAATATTCATCCAATATTACTTAGAGGTTTGGTTTGCATAACAAAATACTAATTGTGAATGTAATATAACACAAAACATACATGTAAAGAATGCAAAGTGTACTCAATCTCAACATCAAAAATTGATACAAGATTTTTTGTAGCTATTGCAAGAATTCTGCCAATACCTATTTGAAATCACACTTGAATCAGACCACCTTGTGAAGTAAGAAGTCTACAAAGGCTGCAAGGAGTCTACCAATCCTCTTTTCTGCAGGGGCTACAAGAAGTCTACCAAGTCCTATTTTTTGCAAGGGCTGCAACAAGTTTACTAACTCCTATTTGAAAATACACTTGACTCATACCAACTTGTGAAGTAAGTGAAATCAAGAATAAGTCTTGTAGAATTTAATGTGTACATAATTTCATCTAGAATAGTGCATTCATCACTATTAATTACACAAAGATAAAAAACATATGCTTTATAAATTGTCCACCTTAAAAGTTCATGTGCAAATGGCATGATTAACACTACAATAACGCATTTCATTTTCTCCATCACGAGAGCATAGTAGATCATTGTTTGGATGGAAATCAAGAGACATAACGTTTTGTAAATGACCGATAAATGTTTTCAATGAATAGCTTGGCTTTAAAAAATAACAATATGTCAGAATGATTTGACATGTCTAATACAAAAAAGGGTTTCAGGCTAGTGGAAGAAAGATGAAAAATAGATGAAAACTAAATATAATTAATGGTATCTCACTTGAAACTTGACATATAGATCATTAATTGAAGATGTATATAGGAATGTAGAGAATTAAAAGGAAATTATTCCAACATTAAAGACAAAATGAGCATTCAAGACCTTTGAGGCTTGGCTTGGACTCAGTCGAGACCTGCTATAGCAGATCTAAAAACAAGAGCGAGGCATCAACCAACCTAAGATACAATTCCCAAGGCCAAACTTACATTCAATGCCTAGGGCTAGCCATTACGATCCACCTTTAACGATTTCGTTACAAGATTAATCAATGATCACTTGAATTGTATAAATATGTATATATCACCATTGCTCTCTTATAATTCTATTTATTAGTTAGCTATAGCATAGATTTGTTAGCATCTCTCATCATAAGGAATTGACATATGACTATTTCACAACTCTATAGTCGCTGCTTGATTTTATTCCTTTGAACTAGCAATAGTATTGTACAAATTTGAGCTACATCTTGTCACTAGGGGAATGATCATTGTGGGATGTTCATGATTCTCTCTAGTTTACCCTCTAACACTCAACTTTCTAAATATTTATGCATTATCCTCTGATTTACTATTTATGTTGTGCAAAACTGTCTAATTAAGTTTTTTATTAAGATTACTACATTATACTATTATTTCATTGTTACTACTTTGTAACAATTATTTAGTTCATTATATTACCATGTGAATATTTATTCCTTGCCTAAGCACTTTTATCCACTTCTGCAAATCTAACAATTTTGTATAGGACTATGATCTTTTCAAATCCAAATTTCACTCTCTTCCTTCAAGGGATCAATTGGGTAAAATAAACTTGTTAAGAGATCATTCCTCTCTTATTAAAATTCTCCCAACCTATGTGGATTCATTATTTAAGGCTAAATTGTTGTTGAAGCTCAATCATATTATCAGAGCTCAAAAAAGTCTCTGACAAGTGCAATCATCTTTGGACCATAGTAGCAATTTTTGAAGCACCAATGGTTATTTGCATTGAATGTCCACATGGATGATATCCAAGTACAGGAAGCGAAAATTCAATCCTACTCTCCACACTCCACACAATATTCAGTGGTATGAAATCTCAAACCCAATAGTCCTATCATTATCAATGATGCCTGCATGAAGAAATGTATTGGTAATTTCCCAGATTCTTGACAGAGTTCAAATGCCGATAATAATTGCTACATCTATGAATGCTGGATCTAATCTATTTGGTGAATGCCCTACCTTCAAAGTTCAAGTGAAAATAAACATCGTGTAGTTTTAAGTCAAGATCAGCATTGAAGCATTGGATGGATGGTTGTAGAAGGTCAATACCTTATTTCCAGTCAATGACTTCAGTGGCACAAACGATATTTCCTTTGCTACATTAAAACAAACAACAACCACATTTAGTTGGTGGGAGTCTGACAGAGAATAGTGCACATACATTTCTCTTTGTCACAACAAGGCTTAGTAAACCCAATGGAAACCATTGCACCATTGAAATGACTAGTCTACACAAGACTAAGGAAACAAGTTCCATGACATAATGGCTTATTTGGACAACTAGGAGACCAAATGCAATCAAATCCCAAGTATTGGAGCGGATCACATCACTAAATTTAAATCAATCTCAATTACTTCAATAGTACCCATAATTCCTCTTTCCTAATACAAATGATGCATCATTTGAGTCCCCTTTATAAACTAATAAATAAACATTTCAGATCCATCTTACGTAGGGTCTAGAAAAAGTCAAGAGGAATCAAATCCCTCAAGATGCAAACCTTTATTCAAGTTTTTTCACCTTGAGTTAATTGATCACTCATGGTGTTTGATAGATTCAAGGTTAGGAACAATTGTTTTGGTTACATAAACAAGTCTAGGGACAACCAATCTCACTAACATCGAGGAAGAAAAATAGTGCTTGTTCCACTCAACATTTTCACTATGCAAACATGCTCTGCAGTCCACCATGGAATCATGGATAATTGATGTTTAAATATTATGATTTATATGGCCACTTTCAACTAACTCAACCTAGTGACAACACAACAATTGCAATTGTACACCACTAGTTTGTTGAATCTGTGTAAGGAACATTTGGTGACATATAATTTCCTATTTTAGTGTAACATCAAGGCATGCAAGGATAAATTCCCCCTATTATGTGACCCCACTAGATATCTATGATTTGTTGCATGGAAAAATTTTCACATCAAAGAACCATGGAAGGTACAAGTTGTGACCTCAAAGCATCATCCTAAACATTATGAATCAACTCTACAGAGATCCCAAGGTATTCTCAAATGTTGAAGTATCTTTAATTTCTTATAAAAAATGATGCAAGTTAAGCTATCATTTGAAAAAGGTCAACTTGTTGATTATCTTCCCACAAGTCACACAAAGACCATGGAATAAACCCAACTTTCCTTTGTCACGTAATATATGTTGTAGAAGTATAACAATGTGACTTTAGAGGAATACACAAACAAGGACCCAATAAGTGTTCTTCTAGAATAACAAGTCCCGCGTTTAGTTGATATATCCCTAGAGATCCATTGCCAAATTGACCAATATATTTCAAATTCATCATAGAAAACATGAATATCAAGTGCGGAATCTAGGCACAGATACAGAAAGGATACATCATATTGAGCAGTTCACCCTATAGAAGCCCCATTGTGCTCATGGCACAGAAAGACAATACATCGTGCCTTTGCATGATCATTGCACCTTGAATAATATCAAAGAACAATTAATCAATTGCACACATTGTGTTTGGGGTTTTCCTAGAAGCAAAATTTACTTCACCAGAATTGATCTAAAGTTTGGGTATCATTAGGCTCTGGTTGACCCTGAGATGTTTGGAAAACTACATTCAAGGAAAATGATGATTTATATGAATAGTTGGAAAGGACATTCATCATGGGTTACCTCAATGACAATCTTCAACAAAACATGGGATGAGCACCTTCAACATATTGTGCAAATCTCATAAACTTTGTGGCAACTCAAACTCCACCAATTTGGAAAAATGTTTCTTCTCAATAAAGAGAATTCACTACCTTGGATACATTGTTGAGGAATCAAGAGTTTGAATCAACCTAGAGAAGATATAGTCCAATCACAAGCTACCCCACCCAACATTCTTAAGCCATACAATTTTCTTGGCATGGGAAAAATTGTACGATAAATTCACCTTGGTCGCCTTTCATGTCACATTTTCCAAACCAAATTTTTAGTAGCATCAAACATAGTTCTCAAATGGAATCAAATATAACAAGAAGCATTTGAAGAAATAAAAGACAAATTGTACTCCATGCCCAATTTTATAGCCTGATCTACAATAGACATTTGAAACCTAGATAATTGCTTCTAATGATGCATTGGGAATAATTCTAATCTAGTTTAGTCACCCCATTACATAGAACTCAAAAACATTCAATGATGTTTCCCATAATGTTAATCTTATGACTATGATTCTATTGAATTCTATAGTCTATCACCAAATGGAATGATTTCATGCTAGCTAAGGATACAATTCTTCACTCTAATAGATCATTCAAATGCATACTTCAAGTTCCGTAGCACATCCCCCATAACAAGTCTATCAATACCTTGCTCTACCAAACACTTATCTGTTGTTTCTCCAAACCTTCGCAAGGAGACATGATTTATTATATCCACAAGAGGAGGATCAATCATCTGGGCAAGCATTCCTCTTTTCTTCCAGTGCTTTTCCCACTATGCAATGTTGTTTGTCTCTCTTGGAAGAGCAGGATTTATCACAAGCCTTGCATTGAAAACCTCCATGAGCACCACACCAAAAGAATAGACAACAAACTTCTCAGTGAGTTGCTACCTTCAGAAATGCTTGAGATCAAGGCATCTAAAACTACCTTTCATAGCAGTGCTCACATATATCTGGTCTAATGTATGTCTAGTTTTTGACAAACCAAAACTTGACACCTTAGCAAGAAGATTCTCATCCAGCAAAATATTTGTTGTCTTCACATCATGGTGAATATTCCCTTGTATTCCCTAGTATTAAGGTAATGGAGCCCTCTTGCCACCCTTATACATATTTCAAGCCTATGTTTCTAGGACAGAGATGGAAGATCCATCCCATGCAAATGACTCCTCAAAGGCCCATTGACTATGTATTCAAAAACCAAAATAATTTCACAGCGTTCCTCATAGTATCCAATTTTAGAAACAACATGACAGTGTTGAAATTTAGACAACATCTCAATTTCTATTTGGAATTTGTGAGACCTTGGTCAGATCTAGGATAATCGCGTTGAACTACAACTTTGGTCCCATCTTCTAGTTCACCTTTATAAATATAAAAAAAAATTCCCATGTCGAGTATAGATTTTTCATCAAAGTTGTTGGTGGATTATTATATCTCTGCAAATGTAAAGAACTAGCCCATACTTGAAGGTGCAGATGAAACATAGCTACCAGTACCACTCTTGTGGGAACATGGGGAAACTTTGTTGGCCATAGTTTTTGAATTCCCACCATGCAAAGGAAGAGGCGACCATGTTGGAGAGGATTTCTTTCACTTCAAATTTTGGTGGATATACATGCAATACCATGTTGCTAGTATTCTCGGTGCAACAAAAGCTGCAACAATTGATCCAATAATAGGTCCCACTTCCCATTTTTTTTCCTTTGGAGGTCATAGGACTATTGCCGTGAATATGATAGGGCTCATCAAAACTTCCAGCAAGATTGCTTATCTTCATTATTTCCAACCCATTTAGTATAGCATTAACATTGGTATTATCATATAGAGGACTTGTCACCCCAACTTGGATCTGGACCAGCTTCACCCCAACTGAAGTGTTGGAAGCAAAGTCTTGATAAAAAGACACATCCAACCCCTTGTCCTGCTAGACATAAGAAATTCCACTAATGCAGATTGGCCATTCCTATACGCAATACAAATCAATAGATATATAGCTCAGCTACCAATATCACATAAATGCATCCGAAGAAAATATGTGAGAATAGTGTCCACATTAAAAGTCCAATAAATGTTTAAATTTTGGATTTATAGTACACTCATAACCATTTCATGTTTTGTTGCATAGAACATGTTAGGATAACTAATGTCATTAACAAGAGAATTTTATTTCATAAAACTAGGATTAGTAGAAGAACTCTTAGTAGTAGTTTTTATCTTCAAATACTTCTGAACATTCTCCCAAACTCTTCGCAAAGTATCATTCCTAGAATTGATCATAGTTCCTCCCATATTAATCGTATATATTTTCTCTAGAGCTACATCAGAGAGTGCATATGCATCCACAAGAAGAGCCCATTGAGGACAAAAATGGAGTAAGGAGAGAAAGCCTACCATACCCATAGAATGAGGTGAGCTACCACCTTATCAAATACATATCATGTGAGGGTTGGTATAGTGTGGTTTATGGGTATCATTTTAGGCTTCTTGAAGAATTAAGGTTTGGAGCAGAAACACCTCCTCACCACAAACTCAACAAACCATACTTCCTTGTGTAATCAATGATAGGCATAAGCATAAAAGTGCAAGAGGGATACCACCAAGAGTTAGCCCACCATGGGTTAATTAGAATCATCATAGAAGATGCCCTCCACAACCTCAGAATTCCTATCCAATGGTAAATATTCATAGATATGTAGATAGAGGAGGATATCAAATCCCTCACATATGACATTAGTCCTATTGTCACTGAAAACGATAAGGAAGAAATGGAAATAGAGGGAGAATAAGTAGAGAGGGATGAAGATGAGATAGATGAGGAACAAGAAGAGGAAACCACAACAGAAGCATGGGATGTCAGGGAGGCCACTAGAGCTATGAAGGACATGGATATTGATTAAGTTGCTCAGAGGATGACCAACACTTTCAGTAGGGGGCTGATGATGAGCCTCATCATTGGGTAATTATATGTTGGGTGTGGAGCATGATTATTTAGAGTTCTTTGTTTCAACCAGATGTATACCCCAGGAAGTTTGTACACCACTCCAAGGGGGGGGGGGGG